>JAKSZU010000005.1:80177897-80367897 GCA_026018925.1 Tupaia tana | reverse complement strand
CACATGCAGTAAGCAGGATCTGGTGTTAGAGGGGACTGGGATTTATTTCTCTTTCCAGACAGGCTCTCTTGGGAACTCTAAATGGTAAAAGCAGTGAGCGTCCATATGGGCTAAGGTAGGCCATAAGTAGTTCTTTGCAAATGAAATTTTTTGGCCATGAGCCTTCTCACCTTGCTTTGAACTCTGTATTTCCTTTCCTTTGCCAGCTGAAGCCTGCATCCGTGATCAATGATGGATTTGTGGCAGGGCTCAATTGGGGAATTTTTGTTGCCTGCTTGAAAGATCTCTGAGCCATTTGTTCCATCACTGGTCAGTCCATTCGATAAACCCTCATCTCTGAACTTTCATAAGGGTTGGTCAGAGAGGCACACGTGAAAAGCAAATATGTATCCATATGCATGACTTGACCACAGAATATCTTATGCCCACACCGCTGCATTCTTTTCTACTAAGGACTCACACAATACATTTGATAATCCCACAGTTGAGTGGCAGCGTGTCCTACCCACTGGTGTGTGTTCAACCACACAGAGAAAGATTTCATCACTCCAAATATGCTTTTTCTTTTTGGACTCAGACAGATGAATAGAAACTATTGAGGAAGAAAAAAGGAAAAAATCAGTCATGGTTAAATAGTCTGGATGGAACACAACACCCAAAGTTCTAGTATTTGAGCATTTCTGTGCACTGCTCGCGTAACAGACCTCCAGAGGACCGTAGTCTAAGGCAGGTTTGGTGGCTTGTTTATCAGGCACCCAGATTTCTTCTTTTTCCGATCTTTCACTCTACTTTGTACAAGATTCACTTCATAGTTTAAAAGGTCCACTAGAGTTTCATATACCAATTCAACATTTCAAATAACGAGAAAGATAAAAGATGTAAGAATAACAATGTGTACTGTTCAGCTAAGTCAGTTCCCTTTAAGCATCTTTCCAGAACTTACTAGTAAGTAGTTGGCCTCGCCTTCTGCTAGTCAAACTGGAAAAAGTGTCTTTTAACCAGGTGCAATGTCAATTTGCAAAAAGCTGGGTGCAAAACAATAGTTTCTGCCATAGGAAGCAGTCCTACATCCTTTTAGGCCCTAGTTTTCTGTTTCTAAGATCATCTTATTTCCCCAAGAGCAATATCAACATTCCTAGTTCACTACAGGCATACCTGTTAAGCTCATTGGGTTAAATGAGAAAACCAAAACTGGAGAAGCTATTGGTATTGAGGAAGAAATTTTTTTTAAGTCCTCCACTTTCTCCAGTTCATTCCAAGAGTCTTCTTTCCTTCTCTTCCAGAAATTTGTCAAGTCATGAAAAATATATGCTTATTGGGTCACAATACTCTCATTTTAACAAAAAGAAAGGTTAATTTTTCACACTTAAGGAGTTCACACTTTCTTTATGCTCTGTCACATAGACAGCCTACTAATTAGAATAGTTGAAGTTATTGTGCCAATTCAACAACCAGTTTATTTTAAGTCACCCTTTGCTTTGTACTACATTTTAGGAACTACATTCCTTAACTCTATTTCCCTCTGGATTTTTTTTTTTTCCTTGTAGGAGAGCACAAATTCTTGCTGGAAAGCCACAAAGAGAGAGAGGAAATGTGAGAAAGCTCATTACATGGGAATGGTCATACCACAATCCCATTTCTTCCTCTTTTTGGAATTTTGGGCCTGTACACACACACACATACACACAGAGACACACACACACATACACTGTGCATGTTTTTCATGCTGCTGGATCTAGGATTCAAACCATGCAAACAGCCATGAAAGATCCAGCTGCTTTAACCACCGTACAACCTGCTGGCTCTCTTTCTAGATTCTTAACAGAAGTAGCCATTGGGGAAGCCCTGGCAGATTTGGTGAAAAGAGAACTGAGAATGTTTCATTACCTTTGCTTTTTGTTGCATCTCTTAACAATTCCCATGACATAGCCTTTCATTCTCGTTTCCATCGACAAAGCCTCCTTGTGATTCTAGCTCTGCATGAATTGATTGGGTTGGATTCTGGGATAAGACCATCTTCTCTCCATGTTTTTCTATTCCAGGCAGAGCAGCTTGCTGTTATCACTAATATTTTGATCACCTTACTGACTCTGGTCTGCTTTGCCTATTCTTACACCATCTACGTACCAATATCTTGCCTTAAATTCACTCAATTTGAACAATCTGAATTGCTTTCCAATGGGTCTTTGGCTGATAAAATTATGCTATAATAATCAACACTAAGTTCCCAAATCCTGTGAACTTAACACAATTTTTTTAAAAAAATTTTCTTATTCATATAGTGCTGCTGCGGGATAGGCAGTCACCATCTCCACAGTGATCTGGGGATCCAGGCAGCTCGTATTTTTATCTAAGCTTTTTAGAGCATTTGGCTTCTGCATCATTGCAGCAAGGGAATGGAATAAATGGAGAATCCAAATCTGTTCTTCTTTACTTGATTTGAGAGTGATACCTGTCAGTTCTGCTTCAGCCATTGCCCAGGACTCTTCCTGTGGTCCAACAAGATTAAAGAGATGCTCAGAAATGGGCTCTCCCTGTATGTTTATAGATGTGTGCGTGTAGACACATACACAGCAAATATATAGGTAGATAGACGTGTGTGTATACATATATGTGTGTATGTATGTACGTACACACAGGTCTGAAGACATATTGGTGATTTTAGAGCATAAGATAAGAAAAAATAGGTATAAGATTTGGGTAACTAAAATTATGAATCTAAGCCAAGCACAATCACCTGTATTTGTATCTTAAGAACATATCTTTACTCTTCACATGGTTAATGGCTTCAACTGCTTTTTTAAAAAAAGAAATTGCTAGGGAACCAGCAGTTAGCGTAATGGCTATGTCGCTGGACTCCCACGTAGTCGACCGCGGTTCGCGTCTCGGACCCGGTGGCTTACAACTCACGCCGGGCGCGTGTGCGTGCGTGCCCAAGATCCTGAGAGGAGAATGGAGGAGAAGGGATTGCGGCGTGACCATCCCCCCTGGGGGGTGATTTCTCGCTTTCTGTCTCTATGTCTCTCTCTGTCTGCCTGGCGAGCGCACGCACCCTATAGCGAAAAAAAAACCTCTCCAAAAAAAAAAAAAAGAAATTGCTAGAGGGGGCATGCACTTGATGGAGAGAGACAGGAGCAAGAGAGAAGGAAAGTGCAAACACCCCAATGGAGGATGATCATGCTACAATCCCTTCTCCATTTCTCCTTTCAGGATTTTGGCACATACGCCTGATGTGTTTTTTCAAGTTGCCAGATCTGAGACTCTGCCAGGTGGAATGCAGCTGCCTTAACCATCAGACCAACCACTGGCCTGCAACTGCTTTTTAAAAGATCTTTGTTACTCAATATTCAAAAGTTTCCACTGTAGAATCATGATGTTCTAGAATTACTTCCTATGTGTGGCTTTTACCCAGATATGCGTGAGATTAGTGATCAGACTTAAATTATATAAATCAGAATAAAATCAAATGATCAGTTGTAAAATATTAACACCTCTGCAAAATACTCACAAAAAATAATCCTAATCAAGTATGATGAGGACACAGTGTACACAAAAAGCCAAGACAAAGTATAAGCCTTCTCAGACACATCTATAATGTTAGCTGAAATAATTTAAATAGGGATATTAATTAGTACCTATTCATAGTGTTATAATGAGGATTAAGTGACTTAATATTTGTAAATTGCCTTTTAAAAGTACGTGTAATTAATAGTAATTATATAAATGTATGTTAAATTTACAAGTTCTATTTTGTACAAGTGGTATTTCAGTGATAATTATTATTCTACAACCTGTATTTTAAAATGTTAGAAGAAAGCCACCTAGAAATAAATGGTTATAGAATTGGTCTTTTTATAGTTTACCGTATTATTAATTTAGGTAACCATGGCAATCCATCTTAGTAATGGAGTATAAATCTCATGGTGATCAAACCTAAAATAAGGATACAGAGAGAAGGCAGAAAGGATGATGAGGAAACTCCTTTTTTTAGATTCAAAATGATAGACTTCCCTGGTTTGCAATGCAATGTTATACCTACTAGCTTGGGAATTTAATTAATGTTTCTGTGCCTCCATTTTATTCAACTGAATCATGGAAATAAGTACAGTACTTCCCAAAAAGTTGTTGTGAACATTACATTAAGTAATTAAATAGGAGCATTAAAGAACTCTGTAGGCTGTCTGGTAAATAGGATTTACTATGTGCTTCTAACATTATTTTATTATATTATTATTATTCATTTTAGATATTGGAATGCAATTTTGAATATGTTTAACCATATTATTCACCCATGTGAGTGATTTTTTTTTTGTTAATTTGAGTGCCTGTTCTGATTATTAGAGCATGAATCAAAAGCCATTTTATATTTTGTCTTTAGAGATAATCAAAGGTAAATGTGAGGACAAAATGACACCTATTTTCTCATTGCAAAATTGCTCCCTTTTGCTTTCCAAATTCTACTCTCACTTCTTGCAAAGTGAATATGAAATCTGACTAATGCCTGCCCTTGGAGACATGTCATGATTGTTTTTAGGAAGAAAGGAAAACAACCTTATGCAAGCTCATAATATGATTAAAGCTCCAAATTTTTAAGAAGTTTATTCTATGAGAATAAACGTTACTAGAAAATAATAGCATATGAAAAAAATAACATATGTAGTTGAGTGAACCACAGATGTATTCAAATAAAATACCTTCCAGAGTTCTGCTCATGCTAACTTTGCATTGTCATTATCTAAAGGTGTAGCACTGTGTCTCCAATGCCTTGAGCTGCAGTATTTTCACTTATATTGACTAGATATTCACCAGAGGATTTATGCATTCAGTAGAGAAAGAGAGGGAGGCAGAAAGGGAGAGAAGAAAGCAGCCTCCATAGGACATGGTCATGAAATAATCCCTTTATTTTCATCTCTCCCTCTTTTGGGGATTTTGGACATGCACACACTTGTGTCCAGCATGTTTTTCATGCCACCAGGTCGAGGACTTGAACCACATGTTCAGCCAGCTACCTTAACCACCTGGCCACAGAACTGTCCCAGGGTTAGATCTCTTTGGTACCTTTTATTCCTGTGTCTGCTATTGATATTTTGGAGTTGCAATTTATATATAAAAGAGATAAAAAGAGCATATCAAATCAATATATTATATTGTCTGATATATATCAGTACAATGAGAACCATTAACAATACCAGGATTATACCCATTAAAAAATACTTGGGCATTTTCAAAAATGAATAGATTTAATTGAGAGTAATACACAAATTTTTAAAATGCTTGAGCTTCAGCTGTTTCTTCATTTATGAGAAAAGCTAATGTGTGCTTAGAAAGCATCCTTACTTAGCATCTCCTTTGTGCCAGACCCTGTCACAGGTGCTTGGTAAAGTAAGGGCTAAGATAGACAGGCACATTTTCTACTCTCAGGAATCTTATGTTTTAGTGAAGGGTAGAGGCAATGAATAATAATGAATGTGAAATTAAAAGGTAATCCAAGATCTTTTTTGTTTAGACATCTGCATTTTTTTATTGGCCTCTTGCTTCCCAAAGGTACCCTGTTTCTGCTGTCTCAGTGCCTCAGAACTTTGGTGTTGTTGCTTTCAGATACCACCTTGCCATCCACCAGCCATCTTTTTTTTTTTTTTTTTTTTTTTTTTTTTTTTTTTTTTTTTTTGGAGAGGTTTTTTGCTATAGGATGCGTACACTCGCCAGACAGACAGAGAGAGACATAGAGACAGAAAGCGAGAAATCACCCCCCAGGGGGGATGGCCACGCCGCAATCCCTTCTCCTCCATTCTCCTCTCGGGATCCTGGGAACGCACGCACACGCGCCCGGCGTGAGTTTTAAGCCACCGGGTCCGGGACGCAAACCGCGGTCGACTACGTGGGAGTCCAGCGACATAGCCATTATGCTAACTGCTAGTTCCCCACCAGCCATCTTTTGGGCAGTTTGCATGGTGTTGCCCCTCGGTCTCCAGGGGCATCACCAAGACTGAAGACCTCACCATCTTCCAGCAGGCGTCGGCAGGCAACGATCTCAGCCTGCTTTGATCTTGATGCTTAGCAGGGCCTCCTGCTCCTGGGCCTGGTGTGGCCCATCTCCCCAGATCTGTGCCAGTTCTGACTCCAGGTGCAGCAGGACTCCATTGAGTTGCTCCACCTGCAGGGCTCAGTGGGCCTCCACCTACCTCAGGCAGTTCTCCAAGCTGGCCTTCAGATTTCTCATCCAGTTCAGGTCATTTCCAAGAACTAGGACAGGTGTCTTAGCTCCATGAATGTCGATTCTTCAGCCCCAACGTCAGCTGACTGCGAGGACGACCACTATGGTGCTCTCCTCAATCTGCTGGGACCAGTATTTGTTCAGCTCCTCTCTGTTCTTCTGAGTTAGCTGGTCATACTGGGTCCAGATGTCTGCCATGCTCTTGCTGAGGTTTTGAGATTTGGGAGCATCCACTTCCATGGTCAACCCAGAGCTGGCAATCTGGGCTGACAGGCCACAGACTTCCTCCTCATGGTTCTTCTTCATGAAAAGCTGCTCCTCCTTGAGAGCCTTGATCTCTGTCACTAGCTGCAGCCAAGTGACATTGGTGTCATCAATGACCTTGTGGAATCCATGAATGTCACTCTCCACAGACTGATATGCGGTCAGCTCTGTCTCATACTTGACTCTGAAGTCATCAGCAGCAAGACCAGCATTGTGTATCTGCAGAACAATGCGGGCATTGTCCACAGACTGCAAAACCTGTGCCCTCAGCTCCTCAATGGTCTTGAAGTAATGCCTCTCGTCTCGGATCTGGGGCCCCTTCTTCTCCAGGAGTTCCCAGATCTTGCTCTTCAGCTCCCAGTTATCAGTCTCCAGGTTCCTCACTCTGTCCAGGTAGGAGGCCAAGAGATCATTTCAGATCTTGCATGGGCTCCTTCTCACCCTGATGCTCCCAACTCCTGCCAACCCTGACACCATCCCCACCACCAGGCCCCTGACCCCCCAGCCACCCTGGAAGTTGCTGGTGAGTGAAACAGAGATCCAGGAGCCTGAGCCCCTGGAGCCTGCCAAGACTCTGGTATTGCTGCTGGCTGTCCGGACTCAGTGGCCATCCACTCTGGTGAAGGGGGGAAGATTTCTTGCTTTCTCTCTCTGTCTGGCTCACTCCAGCAAGTACACATGCCCTATAGCAAATTAAAATAAAACAAAACAAAACAAAAACCACAAAAATAGCAACAGGAAAAAAGGAACTTCAATTTCTCTGAAAATCTGGGACTCAAGTGAGAAACAAAGAAATCCAAATTGAGAATAACATTTCAACATTCACAGAGTAACTTTCAGAGCAGAGAAAGAGGTTTTCAAATTTTATGATCAACTTATGCTCAGATTAGTTTTAAAAAGAAAATAATGATTTTTAACAAACAAACTATATGTGGAAAATTAAATATTCACTTATGAATAGATACAAAGCATTTACTTCTGTCCCTGAAATTTAAAGACATGTCACTTATTATATACATTGCAATAGAGAGTATTCTTTTCAGTTAAATATTATTTTTACAGGGACCAGCAAATGGCCTAGTGGTTACATCGCTGGACTCCCAAATGGCCAACTGTAGTTTGAGTACCAGACCTGGTAGCTTGAAACTTATGCTGGGTATACGTGAATGCATGCCCAAAATCCCGAGAAGAGATGGAAGAGAAAGGATGATAGGGTGGTCATTACTCCAGGCGGTGATTTCTCACTTGCTGTCGCTCTGTCTCTCTGGCAAGTACACACTCCCTATAGCAAAAATCACACTCTGAAAAAAATATTTTTTTAATATAAAGATAAATATATTGCTCTTTCCCACTATACACGATGGCAGGCGATAAAGCTGCAAAGCAGAATACTAAGGAGAAGAAACCTGAAGCCAAGAAGGCTGATACCAGTGGCAAGGTTAAAAAAGGTGACCCCAAGGCTAAAAAGCCCAAGAAGGGGAAGCCCCATTGTAGCCAAAACCCGGTCCTAGTCTGGGGCATCGGCAGATACTCCCGGTCTGCCATGTATTCCAGGAAGGCCATGTACAAGAGGAAATACTTGGCAACTAAATCCAGGATTGAAAAGAAAAAAGGAGAAGGTTCTTGCGACTGTCACAAAACCAGTTGGTGGAGACAAGAATGGTGGTACCCAGGTGGTTAAACTGTGCAAAATGCCTAGGTATTATCCTACTGAAGATGTGCCTCGAAAGCTGTTGAGCCACAGCAAAAAAAACCTTCAGTCAGCATGTGAGAAAGCTGCGAGCCAGCATCACTCCTGGGACCATTCTGATCATCCTCACTGGACGCCACAGAGGCAGGAGTGGTTTTCCTGAAGCAGCTGAGCAGTGGCTTGCTACTTGTAACTGGACCGCTGGTTCTCAATCGAGTTCCACTGCGTAGAACACACCAGAAATTTGTCATTGCCACCTCCACAAATATTGATATTAGCAAAGTAAAAATCCCAAAGCACCTTACCGATGCTAACTTCAAGAAAAAGAAACTGCGGAAGCCCAGACACCAGGAAGGTGAGATCTTCGACCCAGAGAAGGAGAAATACGAGATTTCAGAGCAGCGCAAGATTGATCAGAAAGTTGTGGATTCGCAAATTTTACCAAAAATCAAAGCTGTTCCTCAGCTCCAGGGCTACCTGCGATCTGTGTTTGCCCTTACAAATGGAGTTTATCCTCACAAATTGGTGTTCTAGATTTTTTTGCCAAGAACCTAATTAAATAACTGATCATATGCATATATATAAAGATATATATATTTACATTCTAAATATATATCTTTTATATAAATATTTATATATTTACATTCTAAATATATATATTTAGAATATATATATATAAATATATATCTTTGTATATAACAAAAATATCTCCCTGAAAAATATATATATTATACAAATATATATATATATTTATATATATATTTACATTCTAGAAAACGGTGAATAAAAATGTGTAGATCATTTAAATCTGAAAGTTCATTTTCTGCTGAAACCCAATGTAAGCCATTCATGAACTGGTTGATATTAAAGGGTATTTCATGAATGAAGATATTAACAGTGATACAGTGACCAAAACCATTCTAATGTTTTGTCATGGATAGTGCTAACCGTATTATGCAGCGTCAAATTTAACATTTACAACAACCTTAATAAGTTCACTAGGCTAGAGAATTTCATGTTAAGGACAAAGAAATAAAGGGTGACAAAATAGGCATTCAAAGTAAGTTCTGAAGTTTACACAGTTGATCATTACCAATGCTGAGTCCTGAATTCAGAAAACATCATGTCTTGGGGACAGCAAGTGGCATGGTGGTTAAGGAGTTAGATTCCCACATGGTCAACCATGATTTGAGTCCCAGACCTGGCAGTTTGAAAATCACAATAAATAAATAAATAAATAAATGTAAAAAAAATAAAGAAAGAAAGAAAAGAAAGCATTGTATCTAACACCCATAGTTTCTCCATTAAGTTACACTGTTCTCTTTAGTGGAGAAACACAGTGGATAAATTTTCTAACATTCTTTTTCATAGTCAATTGTAGATCTATGACATTAATAGTCACGAGAAATAGTGATAAGAGTAATTAATTCATATGTCTTGTCTAATTGGATGGCACTGTAGTGAACTTAGAAAACTGGAAGGTAAGATCAGTGAATTATTGTTAGACATCTTTAGGAAATGTTAAAGACCGGTTATGGTTCCTAAAGATAATGGGACCATGTAATTTATTGCTTGAACCACAACTCTATTAATAATTTTTCCAGAATGGCAGGCATAAACCAAGACTACCTTGAGCAAACTTAGACATATGCTCACCTTCCCCAAAACCAGAGATAAATAACATTGTGCACAACCAAGAAAGTAATGATCTCAGGTTTAGGTTATAAACTAGACAATTTTTATGAAAAGGTGACAGATAATAAATATAGAAAGGATGATTAACTGGATTATTAGCAAAGATTAGTGTAAACTAACAAAGACCAAGTTGTGCAGCGACAATAGTAATCCCGATGTGAGCCAAGATTACAATGCCACTTAATATAATGAAAAATTGCATATAATTCCTGTCTTGTGGAAAATATCAAGTACTTAACAAGGTTTCTGGAAACTCCAGAGAGCTTTTATTCTCTGGGTTACTCTCATTCTGAGTTTATAACTCCAAATACTGCCTCCTGAGGATTCTTTTCTTTTTTTAGTTCTCGAAGTAATTATTTCTTTACTAGAATCTATGGAAATAGAAACTTCAAGTTTTCCCTTGATTTCAACCACAATAAGCTAGCAAACATACCAAAAATGTCTATGCACACACATACCACTATTTGTTTCTGGATGGAGCAGATATTAAAAGCAGAAGAGTTCAAGAGGTTTCCAGAAAAATATGAGAAAGGGAACTGAATAAGAACACAAATCAGACTTTGATTGTGCCATCTACTGCCTGACCATAGTATCTGGAAAACAGTCACATGACCCCAAGTCTCCATTCTAAGGATTTAATGAGGTAAGTTACGTCGCACTCTCACACTATCTGAACACAAAGTCAGATCCCGTAAAAACTATACAGTGGGATCAGCAGTTGGCATGATAGCTATGTTGCTGGACTTCCATGTAGTCGCTCGTTGTTCATGTCCCGGACCCAGTGGTTTAAACTCACGCCGGACACGTGTGCATGCCCAAGATCCCAAGAGGAGAATGGAGGAGAAGGGATTGCAGTGTGACCATTCCCCCTGGGGGATGGTTTCTTTCTTTCTTTCTCTCTCTGAATTTCTGGTAAGTACACACGTCATATAGCAAAAACCTCTCAAAGAAAAGATTATACTGGGATCATCAGTTAGCGTAATGGCTATGTCGCTGATCTCCATGTAGTCAACCGTGGTTCGAGTCCCAGACCCGGTGGCTTAAACTCACGCAGGGCGTGTGTGCGTGCGTGACCAAGATCCCAAGAGGAGAATGGAAGAGAAGGGATTGTGGCGTGGCCAACCCCCCTGGGGAGTGATTTCTTGCTTTCTGTCTCTCTGGCAAACACAAGTGCCCTGTAGCAAAAACCTCTCCCCCCAAAAAAGAAATTATACAGTAATTACTGCATTGAAGTTACAAAAGCAAACAATAAAATTTAATCTCTGCTCATAGAAGTCTTTTGGCTTTTTTGCAATATCAGAAATGTATTCTCTTTTCTCTACCTACCTACTCTACTCTCTTCTTTTGCTTCCTTGCACCAAGAGGAGAAAAAAGGGAAATTGTGTGTGTGTTGTGTGTATATATATATATATATATATATATATATATACATATAAATCTATATATAAACATATATATACACACATATATATAACAACTCTATTTTCTCCTCATCTACTGATAAATCAAAGTTTAAAATTTCTTTTGCTTATTTCAGGATTTAACAGAGGCTAAGAATTATGTCAGTATTTGCAAGGGTGCAGCTAGGACACTGTCTTGATCTAGCTCCAGAGAGGTAGAAAGGGTTTCCCACTTCTTTCTTTTCTTTTTTGTGAGAGATTTTTGCTATAGGGTGCATGCACTCTCTGAAGAGTGAGAGGGAAAGTGGCATGACCATTCTCCAGGAGGAAGGGAGTACTTTCTTTATCTTTGTTTGTTTGTTTGTTTTCAGAGAGGTTTTTGCTATAGGGCACATGCCCTAGACAGAGAGACAGAAAGCAAAAAATTACCCCCTTCTTGGGATCTTGGACATGCACGCACATGTGCCCAGCATGCGTTTAAGCCACCGGGTCAGGGACTCAAACTATAGTCAACTACATGGGAGCCCAGTGACATAGCCATTACACCAACTGCTGTCCACAGGGAGTGATTTATTTTTCCTTTCTCTGTGTCTCTCTCTGTCTCTCTGGCAAGCACACATGCCCTCTGACAAATTTAAAAAAATAAAAATAAAAGAAAGAAACAAAACAACCTGAACCTAGCTTGCAAATAAATATTAATGCATACATCTAAATATTAATATTTGAATTACAAAATAATGTACACTTCAAATTTTTAATAAATATTATCAATAGAGTTTCATAATAGTCACCTCACAATCAAAAAGATATACTATACAATAAAAAGATATATATACATATATATGGATGTATGTGTATATATCTAGCAATGTTCACTAATAATCAGTGTTTTCTAGCCAGGCCTAGCATCTGAATATAAGCTGTGGCCAACACTTCCACCAGTAATGCCATGGTATTATATAACATTATAAAAACCGTTTTGAGTCTAGCACATCTGGATTCAAATCCTAGCTCTACCACATGATAGCAGTTATATTCAAGCTGAACAAAGTAACCCCTTCCAGCTTCAGTACTCTAGTAGTCAAAGTAGTCAAATGTATTATTATTACCTATGCAAAAAAATATTCTACTTGACCTGTCTCACAATAAGTGCTCAGTAAATGACTGCTGTCTTTAACAATGCTGCTAAATACTTAGGTAATTGCAAAACTACAGTAATGTATAAAATATAAATGTATACATACTATATAGTACGTATTAATATAACTGAAGTTGTTTTTTTTTTTTTTTTTTTTTTTTCCCTCAGCTCCTTTGCAGAATAATACTCAACAATGTTCTGCTGAATCATGGGACACAGCCAGTGTGGATTTAGAGCAAGGTTTGGAAAGGCTTAGTCAAGGCAGACAAGGGGAGTTATTCAGAATAAATGTGAGTCAAAAGTAGATATGAGTAAAGACAGACAGTGTGAAGGTTAGGAAAGATAAACATCAGAAGCCCCAGAGGCTATGAAGCAAAAGAAGCAGGCAGATACCAAAATGTCACATGAGAGAAAAATTTCAGTGTCGGCTGAGGAGGAGAGGTTTTAATAAATTTAAAGGCAAAGCAAAAAGGAGAATAGATTCAAGCGGTAAGCACAATAGTGATCTTGATTATTAAACCAAGGTTTTACATAATTACCGCTTATCCCCCTACATGGCCTGACATGGAAGCCTCGAATTTAGTAAGGAGACAGGACTGGTGAGAAGGAAGGCAGGAAAGGAACTAATGACAAGTCACACTCATCAACATGGGCAATCCCAGCTCGTGGTGCAAAGGTAGAAAACTGCTCTTTCTTTTTTTGAGAGAGATTGTTTTGTTATAGGGCATGTAGGCTCATTGGAGAGACAAAGGCAGAAAAAGAGAGAGAGAGAGGAAGCCAGAAATCACCCCCTAGGGGAGACCGCCACACCACAATCCCTTCTCCTCCATTCTGCTCTTGGGGTTTTGAGCACACACAAATATGTGCCGAGAGTTTCAGGCTGTCAGGGTGGGGATCAAATTATGGTCCACCATGTGGGAGTCCAGCAACGTAACCTCTATGCCACCTGCTGGTCCTGTCAACTGTTCTTACAATAACTAGTGGCCATAACTAGTCACTAATTCCTCTCTTGCCCTTAAAAGATTTCCTGCTAAACTCTATACTCCTAAAGGCATTTATTTCACTTACCTTCTTGCTATACAGTCAACTAAGAATATCAATGAGGAAGTAATCATTTCGTTTACAGTTTTAATCAATCCTCAGAATGAGCAGGGCGTACATTTGAATTTCAACGTTGTGTGTGATGATATGAAGGAAACCCATACATCTTAAATGTGATCATTGCCACATTTGATTTAATCAAAATATATCATACTTACAGCACTCGGTAGCAATGTTTGAATAATTTTAACATATTTTGAGAACAAAACATATATAACAATGGCTATGTTCATTACCTTGATCAAATCATTCCTCAGTGTAACCATATGTCACACCATCACATTGTACCTCATAAATATGTAATGCATGCAAATATTATTTGTCAATTAAAATTTTAAAAATGAGTCATAAAAATAAGTAAAATAAATAAATAAAAATAAACAGAATGAGTCAAATGAAAGCTAGCTCATCTATATTAGAAATAAAATATTATTTTTCTGGAAAGGAAAGTAATAATGTATATAATTCAGTTTGACATATTGCACACATTGCTTTGATTATATTTTTATTTCTGACCTCCATTTCACTAATTTCTCAGACAAGTCCTTTATCCTATCTAAAGTAGGCTATAATGTAGACCCCAAGTCTTAAAATGAAGTCATGGAAAGGGTGATCACCTTCATTGAAGTCAGTGAGGAGAGCTGCTTTCAAGTTCTAGCTTTACCATTTGTCAATAGATGACCTCAGAGAGCTCACTTAAACTCTATGCTTTTTAGTTTTTCAACATATAAAATAAAAAAAAAATTGTTGATGCTTTAGATTTTTTTCCAGCTAAAAAATAGGAAAGAAAGAAAACTTAGTTAACATTTTCAAAGTCACATCATTGCTTATTTATGTTAATCACACTCTTTGTCTTTTTATCCATCCCTGCAGGAGTGGAAGACACATCCTCAGCATGTTTTTCAAGTTGCTGACTCTTGGATTCAAACTGTGGGTGGCCATAGGTGATCTGGCTCCCTACACACAGTGCTTAACTAATGTGCTCCAGGGCTACCCCAGAGATACTTATTGTTGGCATTTTGTAACCATACTTTCTTTTTCTCCTAAGAGAGATTTTTTGTTTGGATGCATATTTGTACTCCTTTGAACAATTTTTACATCTAAAAGTTGTTTTACAGCTGAAGTCAGTGCATCCTGAGATATAAAATAATTCACCAAAGGTGACATGATTAAATTCCATACATAATAGCATACATATATGTATATATATGTATATTTCAATTAATACAAATATTAACCTCAAGATATCTTAAAATTTAAAGTATTTAAAACACAGGGGAAGTTACATGTATTTCCCTGTAATTTTAAAACAGTATATTTACTATGTTAAACAAATCATTTTGACAGCTAGCATTTGTTATAGTAAGACTTCCCTGCATGGTAAAGTCGTCAGAAGATTGAATACAGGAAATAAATTACCAAGCAGCTAGTGTGTGTGTGTGGTGGTGGTGGGGGGGGGGGGTGCGTGCATGTGTTTCAGGTCTTACTCATAACTTCCCTAGCTGTCATTTCAGATAATCATGCTTACCTGTAAATTAAGCTCTCCTTTTATCAAACTCAGCTGGGGGTTATTATATGAGCCTTAATGCCTCTAAAAATGGTACTAAATGTGGATTTATATCACAAATGGAAAATCTGAGAGTGGAGGACATATTCCATGTGGCAGTCTCATAAAACTATCACTTTTAACAAACAACTTGAATTCAAGAGAAACGTGCAGAATCTTTTAAGCACATTCATGGTCTTGGGAGGAAGTGCTAATGTGGATTCTGTCTGCTTGGCTGCAGCTGCTTGATTTATGAAAGCATAAATAACCCTGACTCCTTCCAGGGAAGTCATAATTACCATATGGAGTGTTAAATGTACAGACACTTTGTAAGGACCAATGCAGTAGCTTAAATTATAGTCATTACGCTATCCCCCTCCCAAACCTTGCTCCAATCCACACTGAAGCAAAAAAGAAAAGGAAAAAAAAGGGAAGAAGAAAACAAAGAAAAAGAAAAAAAAATAAGCTTCATTTTAAAAATCAATATACACCAAGACACTGTAAGAGTTAAATAAAAGTTGATCAGCAAGGTAAAACTTAAATGACTACATATTTGAATGTTTGATAGTGGCATTTTCAACATGCCTGCTTCATGTTACACATTATGTTACACTTTAGGCTGTTAATATAAATATTATATGACCAGGCTCCTTTAAGTCCCAGTGTAGTAAGAGAGACAAATGGGTAAATATTTGAAATCTGTTTCAATGAAACTGTGATTAGAAAAATGGATATGTTAATTACCCTGATAAAATCATTCCTTAATGTAAACATATGTCACACCATCACATTGTACTTTCTGATAAAATCGATAGCAAAAATACTGTTTTATATACATGTCATGAGCTGTTTTTTACATCCTAGCAAGAAAGCTTTTTATTAACTATAGTCCAAAGAAGTATTTATTATCACTATATTTTCCCATCAATTGTTCAAATGGCCATTTGGTATCTTAAAAGGCAATGAACTTTTCATCAGCATCTCCTCTCATCTGACACAGAGTATATATGTTAGGGCACTATATCTAAGCAAATCCTGGAGAAGCTTGGCTATCCATTAAAGTGTCTTGGAGTCAATAAAAAAACTAGCAATATTTTAAAAATAGTACTAGCTAAGCTATATCTAGCGTTTAGTGTATGGTATACATACTCTAAAATAGTAATATAGCAATCCATCTATCTGTAAAAACCTCTGTAAAAGGGACTATTATTATTTCTCTCCCGGAGCTGGGAAAGCTGAGGCACAGTGTATTCACATAATTTGCCCAAAGTCACAGATACAGAGTCAGAATTTGGGGGCAGCAGGTGGCATAGTGGTTAAGGCACTGGACTCCCATATGGCCAACTGTAGTTCGAGTCCCAGACTTAGTGGCTTGAAATTCACACCAGGCATGCATGCATAGCCAAAATCCCAAGAGGAGAATGGAGGAGAAAGGATTGCAGCCCGGCCATCCCACCTGGGGGGTGATTTCTCCTTTTCTATCTCTCTGTCCCTCTTGTCTCATCTGTGAGCACATATGACTTATTACAAGAATCTCTAAAAACAAAGCACTCAAACCAAGAGTCAGAATTCAAACACCCTAGAATCTTGAGTCTGTTCACTGTACGTCTCAAATGGTAAAATTACATCAGAGTTAAAATTTGAGAAGATACTGTGGCATCAATGTGCAGCATGTGTAGTATGTATCTGAACAGCGCAAAACTGGACAAAGGATTATTAATTAGAGAACTACAGGCACGTTCCAGAAAAACAATTTTCAAAAAACTTGTAAAAAGAGGATATGAAAATGATTTCAAAGAATTTACTGGCTATTTATGTATGGAGAACAGAGGATAAATTATTTTAATACAACTAAATATTTGACATTTAAAAACAAAGATATCTTAATAGAAATAGAGATGTTTTAAGAAAGGAAAGAGTAGAAGAAAGAGAAAATTACATTCAAACTTCCTACTACTAGGAAGAAGATATGTAGAAAGCTCGTATTGTGTATTCAAAGAACAATTAGCCACATGTCAATCCAACAGCCCACCCAAGACCTATTCTTTAAGAGGATGGACATATATTAGAAATAATTGCCATGAGGAACTATAAGAGATAGTTTATTTCTTGCCATTGCATCTGTAAATATATATTCAACCTTGAAGAACTTTGCTGAAATAAAATGCATTTAATATTCCTGAGGCTAAATGTTTAATGAGAATAGGTCAGTAGGGCTTGTTGTCCCGTGACATAATCCCATCATAGGTCCTCCATAATTCCTCTACATGAAGTCAATTGGTTTTGGGTGTTGGAACTTACAGGACTGAACAAAAAGCAAAGCTAAGTGAATCACAAAAGGGGAAACCGCAGCCATGGGAATGCAAAACTCTGTCCAGGTAGCCAGGTGGTCTACAAATGCCTCCTAGCACTATTTCTTCCAGTTGGCATATAACATCTGTTTCTGTAGTGAAAGGGTGTGAAGAAAATGACACAAGTGGTAAGCACTGACATATGCAGGGGAAAGGAAGTGATTTATTTTATATTAAAGATTGTTACTGTTGCAAAAATAAAAGCACAACCTGAATATGCCTCTGTAAGACTTATATAATATGTGTGTATGTTTAAGAGAAAGATTGTATATTTTTATTAAATCATAACACAAAAATACAGGGCTCAGAAAATCTAATTAGCACAATGAATAAAAACAGGAGGCCTATAAAAAATTATTTTCTGAAATAAGGGTAGGAGTCTACCAAGAGTTTAGAAATAAAAGGGGAGAGAGAAGAACCTGAAAGATTGAATTAAGTAATTAATTTTTATCAACCAAAATCATTATGTGTGAAAGAATAAATCAATATTTATTTTAAAATATTTTTAAATGATTGAGAAGGATACTGATTATAAATTATCAGCAAACTAATTACAGAAATTGCTGATTAAATTATTGCCATAATAGATTTACTTACAGAATAGCTGAAAATGATAGCATTTTTAACAGAAATCAATATCAATTTTATTAGCCTTATAGAACGAGTTTATAGAAACCAAGAAAAGATACGTAATGTGGTTTAATTGTTAATATGTTTACGTATTTAGTTTATTTTAATTGACAAAAATTGTATGTATTTATGATGTACAATGTGATATTCTGAAATATGTACACATGTTAGAATATCTAATTGTAGCTAGTAACTATGTTGCCTCATGTACTTAATGTTTTTTCATGGTGAGACCACTAAAAATCTACTCTCAGTGATTTTCACCAAAAAATACATTGATATTAATTATACTCATGAGGTTGTACCATAGACATTTTGAAATTATTCCTTTTAACTGAAATTTTGTGTTTTGGGACCAATTTCTCCTCTATCATGTCCCTGGTCCCCTGAGCCCTTAATAACCATCATTCTACTCTCTGCTTCTATAAGATTATTATTTTTTATTTTACATACAAATGAGGTCACATATTTGTCTTTCTGTGCCTGGCTTACTTTGTTAAACAAACTATCTTCCAAGTTCATCCAGGTTGTCACAAATGAAAGGATTTCCTTCTTTTTAAAGTCCAAATGGTACCCTATCATGCGCATATACCACATTTCATTTATCCATTCATCCATTGGTCATCATTGATTATTCTATAGCTTAGCTATTGTGGATAATGCTGCAAGAAACAGTGAAAAACTCTCTTCAACATACTAGTTCCATTTCTTTTAGATAGATCCCAGAAGTGAGAATGCTCAATCATATGTTAGTTCTATTTTAATTTTTTAGGGAAACTGCACACTGTTTTCCATAGTGGGTGTATTAATTTACATTCTCACTAACAGTGAGCAAAAGTTTATTTTTCACTCCAACCTTGGCAACACTTTTTTTTTCTCTGTTTTGATAATAACCATTCTAAAAAAGCTATGATGACATCTCACTGTAGTTTCAATTTGCATGGCTCCAGAGATCAGTGATGTCGAACACCTTTTCTTCTACCTGTCAGCCATTTGTCAACTTTCTTTTAAACAAATCAGTCTTTTTGCCAATTTTTGTGGTTAGGTTGTTTTCTCATTGTTGTTTGAGCTCTTTATATCATTTTAGATATTAATTTGTTATCGGGTGTATGATTTGCAGTTGTATTCTCTCAGACCATAGGTTGTCTCTTAACTCTGTTGTTCCATTCTCTATGAAGAAGCTTTTGATTTTAGTATAATCTTACTTGTCTGTTTTTGTTTTTGTTTATCTGTGCTTTTGGAGTCATATAAAAAAAAATATCACCCAGAACAATGTCACAAGCTTTCCACTATGTATTCTTCTAATGTCTTTATAGTTACAGATCTAACATTTAAGTCTTTAACTTATTTTGAGTTGACTTTGCATATGGCGTGAGATATAAATCTTATTGCACTCTTCTGTGTATAGATATCTGTTTTTTCCAACATTCTGTATTGAAGAGACTGGTCTTTCCCCATATGTGTTCCTGGCACCTTTATTAAAAGTCAAATCACCATTAAATGTGTGAATTTATTTCAGGGTTCTCTGTTCTGTTCCATTGATCCATATGTCTTGTTTTTAATGTTTTCAATGAGATAAAGAGGGAGAGAGGCAATTATACATATACTTTTTAGGTTTATTTACACACGCATCACTACAAACACTTGAATGATGCATTGTGCTATGATATTACAAGGGCTATGATCCAGCATGGCACATATGTGTATGTATCAGATTGAGTAATAGTCACAGTTTCAGGAATCCACAGGGTGTCTTAAAACCTATCTCCTGCAGAAAAGGGGACACTGTTATATAGATAATTCATCATATATATATAATTTTTTGGCCATAGGGTGAGTACACTCACTAGAGAGAGACACTGGAAGAAAAGTGAAAAAATAAAAATCACTCCTCAGGTGGAATGACCACACACAATCCCTTCTCTTCCATTCTTCTCCTGGGATTTTTGGCATACGTGCACTTGTGCCTACCACGATATTCAAGCTGCCAGATCCAGGACTCAGAACCATGGTTGGCCTTGTGGGAGTCCAGCACTTAACCACCAGGCCACTTGTTGGCCCCTATTTAGTATTTTTAAGTCATTAGTGTAAAACCACAGCTTTGTTCTTTTGTTCTCAGGATTCTATTTTTTTTTTTAAGGTCATTTGTTCTACATAAATTTTAAGGCTTTTTTTTTCTATTTCTATGAAAAAAATCTCACTGGACTTTTGATAGACATTGAAACGGTAGATCACTTTGAGTAGTGTGGCTATTTTAACAAAATTAATTCTTCCAATTCATGAACATGGGATAGCTTCCATTTATTTGTGTCATCTTCAATTTCTTTAATCAAGGTTTTATAGTTTTTACTAAATAGGTCTTTCACCTCCTTGGTTAAATTTATTCCAAAGTATTTTGTTTTAATTTTTGTAGCTATTGAAAATGAAATTAATTTCTTGATTTTTTTCAGATAGTTTATTGCCAGTATATAGAAATGCTTCTAACCTTTGTATGTTGATATTGTATCTTGCAACTTTACTGAACTATTTTACAAGGGTTTATTTGTGTGTGTGTGTGAAGTCTTTAGCCTTTTTTATGTATAAGATCATGTCACTAGACTAGTAAGAAATGTTTACATATTGAAATATTCACTTTGTAAGCTAAAAAATGTGATTGAATGTATAAAAAAAGTGAAATAAAGAAAGTTAAAAAAAAGATCATGTCAGCCTCAATCAGACTATTTAACTTCTTCTTTCTAATTTGGATGCATTGTATGTCTCTCTCTTGCCTAATTTCTCCAGCTAGGACTTCTAGTACTATATTGAATAGAAAGATGCAAGAATAAGTATCCTTGTCTTATTCTTGATCTTAGAGAAAACACTTTCAACTTTACTACATTCTGGGTCAGCCTACAGGCTGGAACTGGAGATTGAGTCTGTAGGGACCAGCCAGAATTCTAGGACTGTGGGGGCCTACCTGATACTGAATTTTACTAGAATGGGCCTAGTGTTGTGGTTCAAGGCCTTGTCCAGAGTTTATTTTCCTCTCTTTCATGATTTGCTATCTGGAGCTCAAAGAGGAATGATATAGGTAATGTGAAACTGGGCTCTTCAATGTGTCTGTTCTTATATCTGTTCTATACCGAGATGCTGTAAGTTCTAACCTAGTTTCCTTAGCTCTTACAAAGAGATTGTCTGGTGTTAAAAGTTTTTTAAAAATTTTTTTATAGAGGGATGTGCTTTGACAGTCCTAGTCCAATACCACCTTCCTGGTATTTGGCTTCTGAAGATTAATCTTGAGAGTGAGAATCAACTCCAGGTGTCAACTACTTCCAACCCCATTTCTGCAAATAAAACTTGCAAGTGTCAGAGGGAGAAAATGAGTTTCCCAAGGTCGTAGAACTAGAATGATCAGGGAGGGAGACTGGTTTGGGGTGTTTCCAGCAATAGTAAATGAAGTAAGAACTTCTTTTGAAATTGCAATAGGAATTTGTAAAGGAAAATGAGAAAAAGTGCAATAGTGTCATGGTTCCAGAACAAAGAGGAGCTGATAAAGAAAGGCATGGGAAAAGGTGGACAGAAAAAGATCATTTACAATAAAAGAATGGAGGGTGGGGAACCAGCAGTTAGCGTAATGGCTATGTCTCTGGACTCCCACGTAGTCGACCGCGGTTCACATCCCGGACCCGGTGGCTTAAAACTCATGCTGGGCGCGTGTGCGTGCATGCCCAAGATCCCGAGAGGAGAATGGAGGAGAAGGGATTGCGGCATGACCATCCCCCTGGGGGGTGATTTCTCGCTTCCTATCTCTCTGTCTCTGTCTGTCTGGCGAGCTCACGCGTCCTATAGCGAAACCTCTCCAAAAAAAAAGAATGGAGGGTGTATTCGGTCACAAAAAATAATAAAGAAACGGAGAACAAAATTATACTAAGTCATTAAGAAAAAACAAATAATGGGCCAGTAGGTGGTGTAGTGGCTAAGGTTATTGGATCTGTATCCCACATGGCTGACTTTGATTCAAGTCCTGAACCCAACAACTTGAAAAACACACCAGGCACATATACATGCATGCCCAAAATCCCAAGAGGAGAATGAAGAAGGGATTGTGTCATGGCCATCCCTCAGGGGCTGGTTTATTTTTACTCTCTCTGTTTCTCTCTCTGGTGAGTGCATAGGTCCTATAGCAAAAAATAAAATAAAATAAGTTGACTAATAATTCATTAAGATTTTTCCAATAAGACGTAGGCTTTCCTGAAATCAGAGAGAGCTCTGAATACATTGGTACAACTCAGACACATACAACACATATTGCCAACTTAGTAATTACCACTTTAGCTCTCTTTGTGAATGAAAAAAGGCAAAAAATAAAAATATATTGAGTATCTGAAGTAAAATGCTACTATATATCTATGTGTGCGTGTGTATAAATATATATATACATATACATATATACATATATATATGTATATGTATATATATATATATATATATATATATATATATTTGCCATAAGGTGCATGATCTTTCCAGAGAGACAGAGAGAGGGAAAGTAAGAAATCAATCCGAGAGGGTAATGGCCATGCCACAATTCCTTCTCTTGCATTTTCCTCTCAGGATTTTGGGTACAACATGCACACTCACCTGTTATGATTTTCAAGCCACCAGATCCAGTATTCAAACTACAGAGGTGACCATGTAGGAGTCCAGAGACAACCACCATGCCACCTACTGGTTCAGTTGCTCTAATACTTTTAAATATCTTGGAATAGCATTTATTTTTCAAGGGTGGAAGAGAGAAAGGGAGAAGGAGAAATTCTTCCTTTGAAGATTCCATTGCAAAAGTAGAACACATTGAAACAGTGTGTCCAAAACAAGACATCAAAAAATTACTTCTTTTTACATAATTTCTCAGTTATTTATATGGTGAACAGTGGAACAAACTTTTTTTGTTAAATTTTATTAGGTACAATGTTCTGGACAGTGTCCTCCGACTGCCCAGTCTCTTGCTTGCTCCCTGACATGTGTGCTAATCTTGGCTATAGTACTCTTCCCATTGTGTTATAATCCATCACTTATTGAATTTGACCCTCTGCCCCTGACAAGATCTTTATTTTACACATCTTTGCTATCATGGTGCAGAGCTTATAGTTTTTGTCATGCCAATAATTCTATTAAACAATACCCATGTGATAGTAATAGTTGTCATACATTTGTGACAGATGGAATGGGATGTTATCGCCATACAGAAAGATATAAGAGAAAAAATGTTTATCAAGTACTATCTTCAGAAATAATGTTGCCAAAGCTTATTCAAGTGCTTTCAAGGTAGGGAAAATAAATTAAAAACAGATTTTTTCTTCCTAACAAAATTGCCAGTGGGGAAGGCAAAGGTTCAGGAAAACAGGAGGTTTCTAATATATTAACCACCCATTCAATGTCTGGCAGTAATTAGGAAAATAAACAGGATCCTGAGTCGAATTAACAGCACCAATTAAACTTTTCTGCCAGCGCATTTATACCAATAACTAGTGGTGCAACATCTGGAAAATTATTCCCAAAAAATGAAGCCAGATATTTATGATATTCTCAAAGAAAACAAAACAAAAAAATTAAAAATAGCAAATGGGTAAGAGGAGTGAGCCTTGTATCAAGAGAGAAATGATTCTGGCTTTTGCCACAATTTTAAACAAAAGCCAGATCAAATTTGTTTAAAAGTTTAAAGGGCAGAATTACCTTTTAGACTATTTTTTGTAGGCAAATAGTTATTTCTAAATATGGCCAAAATCATAGAAATTCAAAATACTGTATTTAAGCTAAACACAAGAACATTAGAAAATTGTAAATAAGAATGTTATATTTAGTATAACACATGTTGGAAAGCATGACAGAAACCATGCTTTTAAATCATAATATCTTTAATATTTTCAGCAAACTTAGCATTTATAGAAAGTTTTTTTAGAATTTTCTTTGTGGGAACCAGCAGTTAGTGTAATGGCTATGTTGCTGGACTCCCACGTAGTCGACCACGGTTCATGTCCCGGACCTGGTGGCTTAAAACTCATGCCGGGCGCGTGTGCGTGCGTACCCAAGATCCCGAGAGAATGGAGGAGAAGGGATTGCAGCGTGACCATCCCCCCTGGGGGGTGATTTCTCGCTTTCTGTCTCTATGTCTCTCTCTGTCTGGTGAGCGCACGCGCCCTATAGTGAAAACCTCTCCAAAAAAAAAAAATAAAAAAGAATTTTCTTTGTAAATAAAGAATCCACTCTAATAGAAGATTCCCCTTTTCTTTATCTCAGTTGCATACATAGAAATCTAAGTTATCAATATGTTGAATTAAAAACCTTATCATCAATGAATTTTGTTGTTGATGTTTGGAAAACTTATCTCTATATGAACTGCAATAATGGTATTTTGATTCCAGAACAATCCTCAATGGTGTCTATTCATCTATATCCTGTGAATAAGATCAATTGCATTATTTCAACTACACTTAACCAATTTGTGTATTTTTCTTATTTGAAAAGTACATTTCAAATCCTAATATAGGAGTGTTGAAAGAACTTTTAACTCACAAAACATTCCTTTTCACCTCCTTCCAAGAGAAATACCTTTAATTAAAGATGTCCTCACTAAATTCATTCTCAAAAATGAAGTCATTTCTTCAAGACATTCACTCTTTTACTGACGCGATGAAGGGAGGAGAAAGGGAAGAGTAAAACATATTCCTTGTTGGAAGTTTTCAATGTAATAATGTACTCAACAAGCATATATTGAGCACCAACTAGGTAAACAACCCTAGTGAAGACTTTATGTTACTTGGGGAAAATGATGATGGATTAAATAGGAAACACACTTTCTAGGAATCTAGAAATTGATTATTATATCTTTCTATTGAATGACATTATGGGAAAGGAGAAAAGTTGGGGAAACATGTTCTAGGAGTTAAGGGATGAGGAGTGAAAAACAATGCAGTCAGAGAACTCAAAGAGTTTCCTTCATGAAAACTAAAGGAAAACAGCAAGTCACAGCAGGCAGTGGCAAATAAATAAAATGCTGCAGAAAAATGAAGAAAGACGAGAAATGAAAAAGAACTGGTAGAGTCTTCAAATAGGAACTTTTCATTCTTATGACATTGATTATGCCCCAACTTGTCTGCATCTAGTTTATTTTCTAAAATAGGTTTGTTTCTACCGTCCATCTCACAGAAAGGAATCAGTTTTATTTTGTTGATGAAATAATAATTCACCAGCTTTTTAATAAGCAACCTTTTATTTAATTATAATCTACCCAAGTCTTTTCATCAAATCGTCCAGTGCCTGAGATACTGTCTGGTCTGCAGAAATCACTGAATAATTGTTTATTGAATAAAAGAATGACATTGCATTGGAGTAGGGGATATATAGAGGAATAACAACAAAAGGGGTGTGGCGAATAGTAAGGAGGTAGAGTCAGGAGCCTATTTGAACAAAGCATGGATTCTACGTAGGTCGTATGTTTATTATTCATAATAATAAAGATGATTAAGAAATGAATGGGGAGAACCAGCAGTTAGCATAATGGCTGTATCGCTGGACTCTCATGTAGTCGAACACAGTTCGAGTCCCGGACCCAGTGGCTTAAACTCACACCAGGCGTGTGTGTGTATGTGTGTACCCAGAATCCCAAGAGGAGAATGGAGGAGAAAGGATTGCGGTGTGGCCATCCCCCCTGGGGGGTAATTTCTCGCTTTCTGTCTCTCTGTCTCTCTCCGTCTTTCTGGCGAGCGCACATGCCCTATAGCAAAAACCTCTCAAAAAAAAAAAAAAAAAAGTAAATGAATGGGAATAAAGTAGGGTGACACCTTTGAAAGTAATATTGTCAGTTTATTCAGGTTTGTTCAATATTATTTCGGGCCCAGGTAGGGTGATGCATTGCTGAGAGGCTGGAAGTACATGGGTGGCCAGAGTTTGTTTCCTGTCACCAGGTGTTGGTGTGCACCTGTAATTCCAAGTATTTGGGGAGGCAGAGGCAGGAGGATCATGACATAGAAAGACACTGCCTTAAAAAGAGTATAGTCACTAGATTCCACTGCACATATTTAAATCTTTCACTCTTAGATATGTTTTTCACCTTGCCTTATTTCCCAAATTTTTCTGGAGTCTAGAATTCTATTCCATCAAAGTTTAAAAAAGTCAATAATTCTTTTAAATATTACTCATGTTTTCAAATATGAATTGGAGCTCTAAAAGTCTTTAGTTAATGAAAATTCAAGTACAGTAATTTTGAAATTCTACCAAAAAATGTCTATGCCAACATATGCAAAATATTCCTACAGGTTACCCAAGCCACATTTAATAAAAATGTAAATCCAGTAAAAGTTTTTAATAATTCTGCTTAATTAAAATTTTACCCCTGTATAATGAATTATTAGGAAATATTCCCTTATTTCTTCTTACCAAAACCTAAATGGCATGACTCTCTTCTCACCTCTGCCCCACCACTACCTTATTAACGAGTTATTTGTATTTCTGACTAGGTAAATTAAAACCAAGTTTTTGTGTTATTCTGCCCTTTTTTTCACCTTTAACCTGAACTTGGTATTATGACAATTGCGAACAAGGGGGATAATGTCAACTCTTCTTTGATCTTTCTAAATCTTTCCTTTCAATTTCCTCTGGTGCTCCCCTCAGTTTGGGTTACTGTCTTTGGTTCCTGATGGAAGGTAACCAGCACGATAGGATAAACAGGTCGTGTAAGAGGTTTAGCTTTGAATCATTACAACCAACATTTCAGCTTCTCGGGTAAATTTCAGCATAACATGGGACATTCCAGTGCTCCGTACCAGTAATTTTGGTGTGATAAGCAAAGATTCTTCTTATAAATTGGAAATCACATGGTCCCTTTTGTGTTTTGGTTTTTGTCCTTTTTACTTTTCTCTTGGAATTCATCACCTTTTTCATACCTTTGCCCACTGGGTGAACCCCATAGGACAGATATTTGATGTGAAAATTTTTGCTATCCAATTTAAAGGTTTCATGCATTTCTCAGGACCATTGCCCAAGTTCCTTTGTAGACCTGTATGGACTCTATCTTGCACTTTTCCCTAAAATTGTCCATTTTCTCCAATGCAAATATTTTAGGCAGTAAGTAACTGTTGTAATGTTAGTGGCAAATATTCTTTTGTGCAAACTAAATCCCTGAATTAGAAAAGCTTAACAGCTCTTACTTTGAGATTCCTCTAGCCTCTCTAAATAGATGTCCTTATAGTATTTGTAAACATCAACATGCTTTCTAGTTTCATCCTGTCTCTCCTTTTGTTAAAAGACAAATGCATCTTGCCATTGCTCTTCTTTATTGTTTCCCTCTATGTGGGTTGTTTTGGACTGAAACATCAAATCCCATGTGTAAAGATGATTCTGTGCCTTACTGAGTTTGTTTTTTTTCTACTTTATAAAAATCTCAGCAACAGTTTATGGTTTACAACAAAGTTGTGACATGTATTTCCTGACTGTAGTTTCCCATCTGCCTCTTATTAAACCTGACTCCAAGATTTGAATAGAGGGAGATATTTAAGGCACATTAATTTGGTTAACTTTTTCCTCTATCTGATATTCTTAAACTATCAAGCCTCCTATGTAATACAGGTATGCTTTTTCATTCATCTTTCTTTTCTGTTAACTAACTCTACTTGCTTCCTGTTTATTGATTCATACCCTGCAGCTAAAATCTTAACTTGTGCTTGCTAACATCCATTGAGACAGATAAATATAGAGGCATCTCTGGCTGTTCTGAGACTAGACAAGTGAATTATTATATTTAGAGTTTTTTTTTGTTATCTGTTTATCTCCTTTATCTCCTCTCCTCCCTCAATTCCCAAAACTCACAAAGGAAAAACAAGAGATTTTTTGAGAGTATATTGTGGGG
The DNA here is from genome assembly GCA_026018925.1 of Tupaia tana. Classification (NCBI taxonomy): domain Eukaryota; kingdom Metazoa; phylum Chordata; class Mammalia; order Scandentia; family Tupaiidae; genus Tupaia; species Tupaia tana. The sequence goes on along the minus strand of JAKSZU010000005.1, from coordinate 80,339,985 downwards.
ATGGTTCTCAAAGTGTTTCACATTGAACACTGTAGTTTGTCATCTAGCTTATATAAGCTGATGAAGACCTTGGTGAAGGAGAAATTTTAATAATAAAGAAGAAGAAAGAAAAGAAGAAAAAGGAATAGAATCTAGGCATTCAGTGCTTTGCCACACATAACCTATCTGACATTACCAACCTAAAACCTAAAAACTTACACATTACAGCTATGTCTCAAAAGCCGAATCTAATTAATTAGACAACCTGGGATAAATTTATTTCTGATGTCTCACTTAGTATGAGTAAGGCGTTGGTTTGAGATTCTATAGAAAATCCATTTTACAAAACTTATCAAAGTGGAACAGAGATGGAAATAGAATCATAAACCCTGAAGTCCTCTACATCTTCCAATCATTCATATGTTAAAACAAGACAAAACAAAACAGACAAACAGAAACAAAACAGTCAGTATAGTCCAGGAAAAATCACTCTATAATCATTAGTTTTGAGACCTGTGTATGAGTAGTGCTAAGTAGGCTCTACTATCCATTTCCTTGAATTCCATGCATTTCCCATGTTTTTGCACTCTGGCAGGAGAATTGGAGAAAAGAGGTAAAGCAAAGTTTTAGATTAAACCCCACCATGCCCCATTGTGCTAATAGACACATAAATGTGATATGGAGAAATTTTAGAAGAAAATAATGAAATCATATACAAAATGATACATTTTGTTTCTTCCTAAATTCTGATAAATCAAGGCAATGACTTTTCTTGGGTCTTGTTAATGTCTGTAAAATAAAAAATCTAGGTAAATATTTCAAATAAGAAGCATTCTATTTTAGCTTGGTTAGATCAGTATTCTGACCATTTATTTTTCATTCATGGTAAAAAAAATGGAGAGCAATGATGTAAATATATTAATTTTAATATTACATTATTTCAATGACTAGGCCATTAACAACAGGAATTCAAAGATTACAGACTATAATACTCAAAGAGTATATATACTTTATAATACTATAAGTTTATATATACAGTTTATAATACTATAAAACTGGCAGAATGAGTACCCGATGACATCAGATCAAGTCAGGCTCAATAACAGATATAAATCTACCCGCTCGTCAATCCCACTTTACAATAATAAAAATAATAAAAATTAGGCCTCAAACAATAAAATTAAACTAGCCATATTGAGCACTGAGGAAGTGGGAGTAGGTGAAGAGTCTACACCATTGACTTCCGGTTCAGAACCCTTTCCACTGGATTGTAAAACAGGTGCAGTGAACAGTTTATGTTATCTTGGGCTGTGTTTTTCTGTGTCCAGGAAATGCCTCACCCAAAGAGATGCAGAACACCTCTCACAACTGAAATTGAAAACGCCAGATATTTTTGTAACCTCCCCTGCAGTTACAGCAGGTTGGCCTGAAATGAACAGCCAGTCACGGATTCCAAAATAGAAACAAGTAAGACAAGGAAATCAAGGACTTACTGAATTCAGTTTGGTGCTGGCAGTCGGCGCAGTCACAATCATGTCTCATCTCATGACATAACTGTCAGGTGCTTTTGGAAACAATATCCCAGGGCCAATTTGGAGACCTAATTTTGATTGTATAAAACACAGAATAGATAGGAAAACAGAGATGGCCCAAGAATAAACAACCCACACATGTTACACAGCTTTCTGCCCCAGCCTGGACACTCTGCTTTTTCCTTGTCGGCAAGCTTCAGAACTCACTTTACCCTGAGGGTCTTTTGCAAGCTGTAGATGTGGCTGCCGTGTGGCAACTAGCAACTCCATCAGACCTTGCTATGTGGGGCTTAGTACAGGAGTGGAATTAGTTTCCAATATTTTTCTTATTCTATTTTCATGTTTATTTTCTTTTGAAATATGTATTGAGAAACTAGTATGATGACTTTAAAAAGGAAAAAAATAGTGAAAGGAAAACTTAACTGATTAATATCTGGTAGAACATATCAAACGAATCAGGGTGGGGTAAGGAATACCAAACTAAGACATTTCAGAATTGAGACTCAAACGACTGATATTAAGCAGCTCAAATGTGTGTGGAGTGTTCACCATCTACAGAACAGTTCCTAGTAATGTCATAAATCCAGCCTGCTTAAAATAGAAGTTTGAAAAATGCAGTTTTGAATCCAGCTCCTCGCTCTCTGTTGTGTTTTGTTGCTGTGCAATGGTAGAAACAGTTGCCACATTTCATGGAAGGTGTTAATACGGCATATATTGGGAATTAAAACTATTTTCTGTGGCAATCATTGTTGTAGCTTCCAAAATCGCATCACGCCTCCAACTTCTCTGGACTTTCTGAAAAAAATGATCTTCTGTTATATAATAAAAAATGCAATCACAGTAAATTATTAAATAAAAATGGAAGCTAGATGACAGCATCATTTATTAAACGAGGACCATTATATTATCAAATCATCCCTCTGAGTTAGATTTTTTTTTAAGAATTACTTTATTTTATTTAACTTTATTTATTTATTTATTTTAATGTGAGCAGAGAGGGACAGAGTGTGAGAAAGACAGTGAGAGAGAAAGATCGAAAGAGAGAAAGCAAGCTTCCAGTTCCGGGACTCAAATCATAGTCCGCCTTGTGGGAGTCCAGCACCCTTAACCACCACATCACCTGCTGGCCCTTCTCCTTCATTCTCCTCTTGAGATCTTTAGCACACATGCAGACACACCTGGCCTGAGTTTTAAGTGGATGGGTCTGGGACTCAAACCACAGTTGACAAAGTGAGAGTCCAACAACATGACCATTACGCCATCTGCTGGTCCTTCTGAGTTAGATACTAACAACTTCCTCTCAGACAGGAGATAAATGAGAATGTGTAAGATTAAGTTCTCACAACAATACATTGCTGAGCAAGTACTGAAATGTGTTTTCACTTAACTGTGCCTTAGTGATTTGCTTACAAAAGTCAATGACTATCATATATAAAAATATGTAAAACTTATTTAATTTCATGCCATTAACAATTCCACCACTTGGAATCCTGTAAATGATGCTAGCCAGGATATGACATTTCATCCCCTAGTCATTTAAAAGGTGAAAATAGGTTATCTGCACCCAAAAGGACAGTAAGAAAAAAGATGTGTGAGTTCCAATGAAAAATATTCTGTATCTGAAGTTTTGTAAAAATAAAACTCATTAAGGAAAAAAAAAATCCTCACTTATCTAGATTTGAACCTTGAGTTCATAAGATTTATCAATTTGGCAGTATCTTTATTTATGCTAAGCAGAAGGAAAAAGGCTGGATTTGAATCCATTAACAATCCATGAGCAGCCAGGGCCTTGGACAGTGTGGTTTTAGAGTCAAGGAGAGATATAAGACTGCAGACGCCCATCTGCTAAAAGTATGATGTTACTTTTATTATGTAAATATCACGAATCATTCATCAATAACTAAACTAGGAACAGATAACACTGATGTACAATGAATAACTGCTAAGTGTCAAATTCTATGTGGAGTTCTCATCTGTTGTTGCATATCTATTCGATGTTGCATCGGGCCAATGAAGACCTAGCTGCTGTGTCGCTGGACTCCCATGCAGTTGACCGTGGTTCAAGTCCCGTATCTGGTGGCTTAAATTCATGCCAGGCACATGTGCGTGCATGCCCAAGATCCTGAGAGGGGAATGGAGGAGAAGGGATTGTGGCGTGGCCATACCCCCCCACCAGGGGGTGATTTCTCACTTTCAGTCTCTGTCTTTCTGGTGAGCACGTGTGCCCTATTGCAAAAGCCTCTAAAAAAAAAAAAAAAAAAAAAAAAAAAAAAAAAAAAAAAAAAAAAAAAAAAGAGCTGGTCTTGCAAACTGAGAAAAAAATATAATGAAAGAAACAATTATAACCCAAATCAAAAGAACTAACTTATTGGTATATAAATGTCATGTCTGATTTCCTGCAGTGTTCCATGCCTGTACGAAGTACTTAACTAGGATTTTTACCTTCTTCCCCACAATACTCTTCCCTTTCCTTATCCTTGGATCCCATCTTGAACTCTACGCTGCTTCTCCTCAGTTCTTCATTGTTTAAACTTCCATATTCTTAAAGATAACCCAACACTACCTACAGAGAGGACTTCTGCATAAGACAGATACCTGTTTCTTTATCTGGTAAAATAAAATAGTCTCAGAAAAAAACCATCAGTACTAACCTCCAAGGTCTGGATTAGATTCAGAAATAACACATGGTGACTGGATTGTAAGGGTGGGGCTGCCAAGTCTCCTTTCCTTTGAGCATTCTCCACCATCATGTGGTGAAGAGACATTATCTCTTATCTCCCATGGTCTGCAGTCCTCACAATCTTCTCTTAGACACACACACACACACACACACACACACACACACACATCTCCCAGGTACATTTCTCCAAGACATCATAGTTTGGTTAAAGCATCATTTCCCCAGAAGTCACACAGGCCTCTGATATTTTTCTCTTGCCCCAAAAGTTAGAAAGACATTTTGCACTGTCATAAAGAATAGGTTTGGCTTCCCTTTGCTTAATGGCTATCTCCAGATGACACCAAGATATTTATTAGTGCATATAAAACAAGCCTCTGTAAAGTGCCTTCTCCTTAATCCAGCTACCCTAAACTTTCCAGAATGCAAAATAAACCGTGTTCAAAAATAGCTCCATGGGCTTGTCCTGTGTTGCACTGCTCAACAAAAGCTGGATCTCACATGTCAACTGCAGTTCAAATCCGAGGCCAGTCAGCCTGAAACATGCTAAGCCTGTATGAGGGTGTCCAAGATCGGATAGGCTAGAGTACTAGAGGGAAAGAGTCACTGTGTGACCCAGACCCTCTGGTGGGTGTTTCTCTCTGTGTCAGTCTATTTCTTTCTTTCATGTGCATACACACACACACACACACACACATTAAATAAAACACTTATTTTATTTCATTGCAAAATAAAACTAAATAAACAGATTTGACACAGAAATTCAAAATAAATGTCTGCCATTAGTTAAAATAATTTAGGATCACAGAAGACTATTACATATTCTAACTACTCTGACTCTACCCTTCTCCTGCTTGCATGCTAGAAAGTTGTATTAATTCAAGTCTCCATTCCTATTCTGTGGTTTCCAAGACCCATAAAGCCTTCTTTTTAATTTACAGAAATGCCCGTTCATTCTCTGTGCCTCCATTGTACCTGGAAGAGTCTATCACAGCTTGTAAAATATGGTTTCCCTTACTTAAGTTTTTGTGCTCCTGTTGAGCTGAATTCTGTTCGGTTGTTAGAAAAGTCGTAACTTATTTTTGCATAGAAAAAAGTATCATGACTTTTTTTCAACAATCCAAAACTTAATGTCACATAAAATGACTATTTTTTTGTATTTCCAAGACTTATCATAGGGTCTACCACATTGTAGATGTTCAATGAGCGTTTAATAAAGAAATAATTTAAAAAGAAATATTGTATAACACATTTCAAAACGTGGCTGTATTATTTTGAATTCATCCCAAAATAGAACCTGGAACAAGCAGGTTTATATGAAGCGACTCAAGAGAGAAAAAGTGGAGAAACGGGAGGGGAGGCAAGTTCAGTAGAAAGGACAACATGAGGTTGAGCTGCTTGCATCCTGCCTGCTGAGAAGCAGAGACTACTTCAGTGAATTCTCCCTCCAAACGTTCAGGCTGCATTTCCACACAGGCTGAGTAAACTCCTCAACGTTCAACTTCTGAGAAGAACCTGAAACAAAATTAGAGAAATATGTGATTTGTACTGCAGGGAGATGCAGTCAGTGAACGTGGAATTTTCTAACCCAGTCGCAGTTCCAGTTAGAGGCAGACTAGCTGTATGGCCCACGGTATCAAAAGCAGCTGCTATCATTTCATTGAAGTGGAGTTCAGATCTTCTCTTCTGAAATTGGGGGCTTTTTTGGAACCAGATACTGCTGCATCATTTACAGTTTTCCTTTAACTTCCCACATATTTTTAAGATGCTAAATACAGATATGTTTTCACAAAATTAAAATGCAGGTAAATACAATATAGCATGCAACCTTTTGAAAAAATTGATTTTACTGCACTATTTTGCTAAATATTGGTTGTATAAATCATCAACCTTTCAATCAGGCTCTGGGCATTGTAGAAATGTTATTATACATTCATAGGTTGAGAAATTGAATATAGTCAACCAAAGCACCTGGCCTGATCTTGGTTTATAAAACTCTGTGAATGGGACATTCTGCTGTTGACATTATTGAATATTTGCATTAGATTTTTATCAGGCAGTGTCACCTGATCATTTATTTCATCATTACTCAATACTCTAGATAAAATTCAGAAAATAATTGTGATATATATTCATTGTTTAAAGATTAGCCACAACTTTTCTTTATTAGACAAATCTGAAAATCTACTCTTCACGTTTTATTCTGCCTCAGTAAGAGAAACCACATGTTAGGCATCAAGAACTATTAAAATTGGATTAAATTGTTCTCTGGGTTCTAATTACATTGATTACAGAAAAATTATATGCATCAGCCTCCTGAGAAAATATCCTATGCAATGATAGATACATGAACAGCAATTTGATTCACAACATCTTATGAAGTCAGATTTCATATAAATTTCAATGAATTACACTTTTTTTGTAATTGCAGAACTAATTTGAGAAGCATAGGTTTAAGGAATAGTTTTTTGGATTTTTCTTTTTAATTGAAGCTATATCTTATTTTCAGAATTGCAGATGGATGGTGGAGATGCTCTTTGATTATACCAATTAAGCCACGGGCTTTCTTTTCCTGGTTTGCACAACTGAAAAACAAATCTGCTGACTAGCTACCTAAGAACTATTCCCATCTTCTTCCTTCTTTTCTAATTCTATTCATTTATCCTTTCTCTTTAGCAAAACCAGGACCTTCATGCACAATGAGATGATCTCTTCTCCTAGGAGATAAACCATGGTCATTTTAAACCAATACCAATAATTGTTTCCTTATTTTTCCTTAACCTGCAATTGGCTTGGACATAGAACAATATTCTAAACAGGTTTATAACAATTTTGTGCTTTGGTTAAATCTTGTAGAAGGAATTTATACAGTTCAAAGTCATTCTAAACCAAAAGATTTTAGCAAGTAAAAAAAATTACATTTATGCCAGAATTTTGTGGCAATAAAAAAGGATATCTTTCACTGTAAAGTCCTGATAAGTTTTTTTCATACTGTTACTATGTATTGCTATTTATTTTTTCTTTATTTACAAATATTTTCTCTTAATAATTCTTTAACCCATAGAGAAAAGATGTACAATGAAAAAAATCAATATAACACAGTCTTTAACACAGGAAATGTTTAAATTATCCTGAAGAAGAAAATCTACCTTCTCCCTGATGAACTTTCGCATTTTGAAAACTGTCATAAACTCTTGTTGTTTAAATGAATAATATTGACTTCAAGTTCAAGGAAAACAGAAAGCTCTGTATTTGAAAAGGGGTTTCCAGTAAGTCCCATAGCTAAGATCATGCTGCTTTATATAGTCCCAGGAAAAAAATGGTGCTAACTTAGTGAAGCTTTGCTTATTGCATATTCAAGAAAATCAGAGGATAGCTTTTGCCTCACCAATTTTCTAACTAAAATATCTGGGTTCTAGAAACCTAAGGCTATCAGTCTCAGTGAAATAGCCCTCCTAAGATCTGATCCCTAAGCATTAGATTAGGAATTAGCACCCATGGTTACAGCAGGGAGAAACAACATAATTGAAGTTGGGAATTCATTTTTAATAGGTGTCCCAACCCTTCTTTCTCCACTCATAAATTACAATTAGTAACAGTTGATCCTAAATAGGATAATAGACTATAAAAGAAGATTTATTCTTTTAAGATTTAAAAATATTTCTAAACAGAGAGTACTTTAGAGGTTATTCAATCCAGTGTTGTAATTTTTTAAATGAAGCAAGTGAAATCAGAGAATTTAGATGGTTTTCCCAAAGTCATACCTAATCTGTAACAGAATCATGTGTAGAACCCCTGTTCTTACCACTTAGTCTTGTGTTTCATGTGTTATAACATGCTGCTTCTTGCTTTTGTAATCGTCAACATCTCCAAGAAATCAATTGATGGCTCATGGGATATTTTTTTTTTTCTTTCTTTTTTTTGGAGAGGTTTTTGCTATAGGGCGCATGCGCTCGCCAGACAGACAGAGAGAGACAGAGAGATAGAAAGCAGGAAATCACCCCCCAGGGGGGATGGCCACGCCGCAATCCCTTCTCCTCCATTCTCCTCTCGGGATCTTGGGCACGCACGCACACGCGCCCAGCGTGAGTTTAAGCCGCCGGGTCCGGGACTCGAACCGCGGTCAACTACGTGGGAGTCCAGCGACATAGCCATTACGCTAAATGCTGGTCCCAACTCATGGGATATTTTCACTTGTGCATTTGTTCTATAAAAATGGAGTGCTTAATTTCAGAATTCCAGTGTATTCAGAACTCTGAAGTAACAAAACAAACCACTTGTATCTTATGGTTGTTTGCCACCAGCAGAGTAAAATACATTTTGTTTAAGATGGTGTAAACTTTTACTAAAGATATTTCTTACAAAAGTTCTTGATTAGTCATGGGTGAATGCAACAATTACGTATTTTTTTTCTATTCATTGTAGAAAGTATTGTTGAGGCATTTATAGATTTTATAAAGAGCTGTGCCTTACAAATTCTAGGGACATAAAATTATGAAAATCGTTATTGGTCAATGTCAAAGAATCAAAATTTGCTTTCAGTAAAATGTAATCCTTCTACTTTGGTAATCCAGGAGCTGTATAATCTCTAGATTGAATTATTTAATTGTTCATTTTTTTATAGCTAAATGACTTTTTTTAGTGTTTTTTTTTTTTTTTTCCTTTTTCTTTCCATAGGGCATGTGTGCTTTCCAGAGAGAGACAGAGAGGGAAAGTGAGAAATTATCCCCCGGGGGAATGGCTGTGCCACAGTCCCTTCTTCTCCATGCTTTTCCTGGGATTTGGGGCATGGATACATACATGCCTAGCATGATATTCAAGCTTCTAGGTTCAAGGTTCAAACCAAGGCTGCCCATTTGAGAATCCAGTGCCTTAATCAGCATGCCACCTCCTGACCCCCACTAAATGACTTTTAATTGTTACTGTCCTTTGATGTATATATTGTGCAGTTCTATAATGCCAAATCATAATAGTATATATCAGAACATATTTAAATTTCTATATTAATTTTATTTCTTATTGATTTCTACGTGTGAATTTTGTTGTTATATGATTTATCTTTTAAATTATTCATACTTAGTCCAAAACAATTTCAGAAAGTCTATCTATAAATTTGTTATTTTAATAAGAAATGCTATCATAATAAAACAGCTTACCTAATGTAAACTCTAGACCCATTTTCTCTCCATGAAGGCATCATCCCATCTCTAACAATCTGAGAAGCGGTTATTCACAGTCAGGATTTCAGATTCCATTTCATTCCAACTATTAGAAAAGCACTTGCGGAGCCAGCAGGTGGTGTGGTGGATAAGGGCGTTGGACTCCCACATGGCTGACTGCAGTTCGAGTCCTGAACCTGGTGGCTTGCTTTCCCACTTCCCCTTTCTTTCTCTCACTCTGTCCCTCTCTGGTCAAATCAAAATAAGTAAATAAGTAAAGTTGAATAATTCTTTTTTAAAGAGAAAAGAAAAGCACTTACGTGTATGAAATTAAGTTTTTTCATCATAATTTTAATGCACTGGATTTAGTTTGATTCTTTGAAGTAAAATAGAGTAAGTCTACCACTTTTTTGACATGATGAGTTTTTATTGGTTTTGATATTAGGTATAAATGATCATACTGCACTTCAAGTTTCTTGTTTCAAGGAATGCTGCTGATGATAACACCTGATTGCTATCTGCCATGAGAACTACTATGGGCCAGGACTGATGCATAGTCTTTCACATGTTTTAACTTATTCAGGTCCCCTCAGTAGACCCATGAAGGTAATACCAGTGTCCCCATTTAATATATGAGAAAACAAAAGCTCAGGAAGTTCCCACTGCTTTCAGAAAGTCATACCAGCTAGAAAATGGGGAAAAAAAAAAAAAAAAAAAAAGAAGAAGAAGAAGAAGAAAACAGGTTTTTCTGACATCGAAGCCAAGTTTTTCCCACTACATAAAGTTCTACCTTAATTACTGTATCTTATATTTCTTTATCCACTCTTCTGATGTCAGGATTCATAAACTCAGCATTGGAGTCTTTCTCTTTTAGTGCTTCCATTTGCTGAAATTTCTCTTACTCTTGCTGCTAATACTCTTGCTGTACAATTCATATTAATGTTCCTACTTTAATAGGAACATTAAATAGGCTTCCATTTTCATAAAACATTTAGCTCTCAATGGAAAGTTGTTGGAAAATACGAATTCCTGGGCCCTGTTCTTCTACTGAGCTTTCCTAAAATCCCTGTTATTTGTTATATTGTCCATATTTAAGTACTTCCCACTAAGTACCCCTAGTCTCCCCGAAATGCCAATTCAGTTACTGTGGAGACATAAATGTAAGCTAGAAAGCAATCAAGCTACTAATTGATACCGACAGTCAATTAGTGCTTCAAAGGAGCTGGCTCAGTGTTTTACACGTAGAGAACATGAGAGAAAGATTATGGTTTGTTGTGGCGTAATCTCTGTTGCTTCATTGTGGACCCGCGCTATATATGCTACTGGATGGTTTCTACAGAAACTAAGCAAGTTTCTCACTGGTTGCTAATGGGAGGATAGCATTATGGGAAACAATGATATTGTGCGATTTGAACCCATTAGCTTTCCCTTTCTAAAGTTCCAGACTGAACCAACTCTGACTCTGTTCAGGTCAAAAGTCTTCTTAATCTCTGTGTTGTGCTGATCAAACCTCCAACTGTCGGGTCAAATTATTTCCATTGGGCCAGTTCTATTTGTGATTAATTAAAATTTCTTCTTGATTGCATACAGTTCTTTTAAATGTATAATCCCTTTATTGTGTAGCGAATTGAGAATATGGTCCTAATTTAAAAACAAATATTCATGTGGGCTACTCAGTATGATGTAAGCCACCAATTTCAGTAAAGCAAAGAAAGAAAAATAAAACATTTTATTATTTTTGCATGAGTATCTGACTGCAATAACTGAAAGAAAATTACACTCAACTTGCCTATCGCTGTAGACTATAAGAAATGATTAAAGGGGAAAATGATTTGTATAGATAGAATGTATATGTATATTTCTCCAGCAGTATTTTAGCTTTAAAAGAAATATAAAACTGAGATTACATGGAAAAATTTAAAAGGTGGCAAACATTTTTCTTCTCATTAAGCTATAGGCCTTTAAAAAATCATGTTAATTTCCTTTAAGACATTAATTTAAATGCAGAATTTGTCTGCAACTTCATTTTCTCTCTTTCTCTCCTTATACCGCCACTGCAATTAACTGCATAATCTCTTATGTTGTGTTTATTAGGGAGATAGGGGGCCTCTTTGTAACTTTATTTTTTTCCTACCCAGGAAATGTTTATTTTTTTATAAGTTAATGTTAGTTTCATACAAATCTTGGATTATCAAGAAAGTAGTGAAACATCAACTCTCTATAAAAATAAACTTGTATTTTGTCAACATTAACAACTTTCCCATGGCTATGGCTGGGGTATATATTCAAGCAGTTGAACTCGGCATCTTGAGAACTGAAGTATTTTGAGAACAGCAAAGTGATGATGGTTCAAGTAGGAGACAACTTTTGAAGTTGCTGTGTCATGTCAGAAAAGATGTAAAGAAAAAAAAGAAAAACAGAAAAAGAAAGACGAAAGGAAGGAGGAGGTGAGAGGAGTTCCTCAGAGACGCACAAGCGAATATAAAATATAGGAAATTCCCAAGGCCAGAGGAAAGAAGAGCTCCCAAAGACTGGGTCCTCTAAGGTTAAAGAGAAAAGAGAGGACTCTTTGAAAGTGTTAGCAACTTGCCTGCTTGGTCAATAAAGGGAGCAGAGGTCACGTGGTCCTCACCCTGGAGTTAAGCCCTTGCTGTTGCCCGGGCTGGTCACTGGTAAGGTTGGGCATAAAGTGATTAGAGTAAATGAAAGGAATACACAATGCATTTATGAGAAGATGTATCAAAGAAAATAGTCTGACATGTTGGGACCAGCAGGTGGCATGGTAGGTAAGGTGCTAGACTCCCACATGGTCAACTGCTGTTGGAGACCCAGACCTGGCAGCTTGAAAATCACACCAAGCACACTTGCATGCATGCCCAAAATCCTGAGAGGAGAATGAAGGAAAGGGATTATGCCGTAGTCATCCCCCTGAAGGGTGATTTTTTTACTTTTCCTGTTTCTGTCTCTGTCTCTGTCTCTGGTGCGTGCACAGGCCTGATGACAAAAACTTTATGAAAAGAAAAGAAAGAAAATAATCTGACATTTTAATTATTAACAAATGTTGGCAAAGATTCTCAAAGATTCTTTGCTTGACCGAACATTAGTCAGGCTTCTGAACCTCCTTCTAGGCCCATCTGTGCAATTCCTTGTAAAACCTAGTTTTAGAAAAGAACTCTGCAAAGTCAGTTTAGCACGAATCCCCTTATCCTCAATATTTGATCACCTGTGATACCCAGTCAGATTCCTCGTCCTCTACCATACCTCAGGTGATGTCTGATCACTGTGGTTTACTTTCAGCAGGAATTTTGTCAGGTCGCTATAGCCAGAATTCCACCTTACCTCTGATGCTTTCTTTCAGTAACTTGCCATCCACTGACTCCCACCCTACTCCTTGGCTGTCAGTTCCTACTTGCCCACACTCTATTCATGTTGAACCCAATTTCTGTCCCCCATTGCAAGACCCTGGTGCAGTGATCCCTGTACCTATCTCAATAACTGGATCCTTTAATAAGTATTGTTGAGCAAGTTTTTCTTTTGTCTTTTTTTTTTCCTGAGAGAGAGATTTTTATTATAGGGCATGTGTACTCACCACAGACACAGAAAGTGAAAAATCATCCCCCAGGGTGGATGACCATGCCACAATCCCTTCTCTTCCACTTTCCTCTTGAGATCTTGGGCATGCATATACACACACAGCAGGCATGAGTTTTAAGCCACCAGGTTCAGGACTCGAACCACAGTTGACTATGTGGAAGTCCAGTGACATAACCATTACACACCTGCTGGTCCCCAAGTAAGGTTTTCTTCAGCAATGTCATATGCTTCCTAAATTGAATGGTCTTGAAGCCAAGAAGTATTGGAACCATCTTTATCAAAGCTTTACATTCAGGATAATTTTACTCATAATTTTTTGCACTGAAACATTGCCATGACTTCATAATGCACAATATAGGATGCAAGAAATTGTATGTGGGTATCTTGTTTGGCTATATCATTTATTTATAATAAGGCCAAAGAGGAGTCTGCCATCTGCAAGCTCTGAGACCCGGGCAAGTTACTCACTATCTCTGTGCTTTAAAATCTTCATCTATACAATGTAATGGCACAAAGAGGTGTGGTATTATCTGTTGAAGATATTTTGTAGTTTTATCAACAGTACTAGGGAGAAATGTTCACCTGTTGAAATATCCATTTTGTAAGACAAATAATAATGTGATTGAATGTATGGAAGAAAACTAAATGAAAAAAATTTAAATAAAAGGAAAAAGAAAAGAAAAGAAAAGAAATAAGAATACCTAGTTCAGAGGAGTATTAAGATGATATAAAGGGGGACCAGCAGATGGCATAATGGTGCCTCACTGGACTCGCACATGGCTCATTGTGGTTCAAGTCCTGGACCCAGAGGCTAGAAACTCATGCTGAGTACATGTGCATTCATGCCCAAAATCCCAAAAAGAGAATGAAAGGGAAGAGACTGTGGCATGACCATCCCCCCAGGGTGTGATTTCTCACTTTGTATCTCTTGTCTCGCTAGCAAGCACACGCATTCTATAGCAAAAAATCTCTCTAAAGAAAAGGAAAAGGATGTTTTAATGATATGCACATATTTATTCAATTCATTTAAACAGTAAAATTAGTTTTTCTTATAATTTATTTTATTTCTCTATTATTCATACACCTGTGAAAACAAAATACTGGGTTGTCAGAAAAGTCATGATGTACTTTTTTTCTACATTTTTCTATGCAAAAATGTGCCAGGACTTTTCTAACAACCCAATAGTTTTCTTACTAAGAATTATATTTCTTTCTGTCTCCAAATTCTTATGCAAGGGGACTTCAACTGCAGAGCATCCCACACTACCCTTCCAAAAAAAATAAAAATTTTGAAACAGAAAAAATGCTTCCCAAAAAGTCTTAAGTAATCATGCTGTACTGCACAAATGAAACCAGCCTGATAGCCAAAAGACATTTGGAGAGGTTTTTTTTTTTTTTTTTTTTTTTTTTTTTTTTTTTTTTTTTTTTTTATTTGCTACAGGGCGCGTGAACTCGCCAGAAAGACAGAGAGAGAGAGAAAGCGAGAAATCACCCCCCAGGGGGGATGGCCACACTGCAATCCCTTCTTCTCCGTTCTCCTCTTGGGATCTTGGGCACACATGCACACACACCTGGCGTTAGTTTAAGCCGCCGGGTCTGGGACTTGAACCACGGTTGACTGCATGGGAGTCCAGTGACATAGCCACTATGCTAACTGCTGGTCCCAAGACATTTGCAAAATGGGAAAGTTACTACAAGTCATTCTTTTTTTCTACATACAAACTCTTCCATAGTGTCGTCTCACTTTTGTCTAATCGCTTTCTAATATGGATAGTTTTAAAAATTGACTGAAACTTAGGAATGACTTTATCTTATATACATTTATTTAATATAGGCTAAAATTTAGTTATCATTTTCCAGATATGACAGTAAAGAAAGAAATAAGAAAAAGGCATGAAAATGTTCAAATGGCTTCAAATGTAATAGATTATGCAAGAAGGAGAATGTGTTCAACTGTAAATGTTGCTTTGAAATGTCATGGGAATGGGACTAGCAGGAGGCACCGTGACTGGGCACTGGACTCCCACATGGCATCTGTAGTTTGAATCCCAGACCTGGCAGCTTGAAAATTATGCCAGATTCATGTGCATTCGTGCCCAAAATCCTGAGAAGAAAATGGAAGAGAAGGGATTGTGATGTGACCATTCCCCATGGAGGGTGATTTCTCAATATCCCTCTCACCGTCTCTCTCAAGGGAGTGCACAAGCCTTGTGGTGAAAAGCTTTAAAAAAATAAAAAAGTCATGGGCCTATAATTGCATTATTTAATCTTAATATGTCATTTACACTAAAAAACAATTATTTAAAATAAACCACTTTTGTGGGATCAGCAGTTGGCATAATGGCTATGTCACTGGACTCCCATGTAGTCGACCACCCTTCAAGTCCCACACCCGGTGGCTTAAATTCACGCCAGGTGCATGTGCATGCATGCCCAAGATCCTGAGAGGAGAATGGAGAAGAAGGGATTGTGGCATGGCCATTCCCCCTGGCGAGTAATTTCTTGCTTTCTGTCTCTCTCTGTCTCTCTGTCTTTCTGGTGAGCACACATGCCCTATAGCAAAAAAAAAAAAAAAAAAAAAAAAAAAAAAAAAAAAAAAAAAAAAAAAAAAAAAATTACGAAAATAAACCACTTTTGTATAAAAAAATCAAGATTTGAATTCTAATTGAATATAATACAATGCCATGTTCAAAATCAAATGTCCATAAACATCTGTTGATGAAAATGAATTGTCTCATCAAAGTAGCTAAATTTCCACCTAAAGCATAGTCTTTTCTCTTTTTGCAATAGTTTTTCAAAGTAATAGCTATTATCTTTGTATGGTATGTCTTATCATAACATTTTAATTCTGGGCCATCTAAATCAATTTTTAAGTCAATTCTCAATGTACAAGATATGTTTAAAAGTACTTTGAAAATTAGATATTCTGATATGACTAGTGATGCCAAATCAGCCTGCAGCTGCTACACCATGAGGGTGTGACTCATTTCTCTCTACCGCTGGCTTTGAGCATTTTGTTGTGCAGGAAGATGTTCACTCTCCCATGCACGGTGCCCATGGCTTAACAAAATATGAAGAAAACCAATTAAAATGTTTCCATAATGTAATGTCCTTTCATGACAAATGTAAGAATGCTAAAAGTGAATGATTTATTTTCTAAATCTATACTTCTAGTTACATAGGGCTAAATATGGGTTTCCCTTTCACGACAAAGTTGTTATGTAAGTGTGGTTTAAGTGACAGTATATGACATGGGTAAATACTCTGCTTTTCTTTTTTCTTTTTAATTCCTTGACATAGGTCATGTATGTTCATTAGAGAGAGAGAAAAGGAAATTATCCCTAGGAGCATGGCTGCACCATAATCCCTTCTCTTCGATTCTACTATCAGGATTTTGAGCACCCATGCACACGTGCCTGGCATGATATTTGAGATCCTGGTCTGTGATTTGAACCATGCAGTGGCCATGTGAGATTCAGCTGCCTCACTTCCTTGTTACCTACTATCCCAACACTGTACTTTCATTATACTCTTTCTGAAGAGAAAAGTACAAGGAATCTGCCTTAGTAAGTTGGCAGGCAATTTCTGCAGTTTCAATTGAATTTATTCTGAATTAACCACAACTAACTGATTTGGCCTGATACATTTGTGAAATTTAAAAAAAAAAAATAAGTCCTTTAAAGAATGGGCAGCATTTTTAGTTTTAGAAGCTGGTAGAAATGATTTGGGTTGTTGAACTATTCGTCAGGCAACACATCCATTATAGAGTGAACTTCCATCAATACTGCATAAACTTTTCAATTTATCTGAAATTTTAATTTTTGATTGTATTCACAAGTGAGTCGAGTTCAAAAGTTTCCAATGCAAAAAGCAGTATTTCATGGTACTTTAAAATATAAACTTTGGAGTTATATCTACATTTGAAAATTGTTTTCATCATTTCCTAACTGTATAATTAGGCAACTTCCATAAGCCCCAATATTCTCATCAGTAAAATAACACAATGATATCATGGGTCACTGAGAGAATTAAAATTAGATAGTTTTATTAAATGCTTACTTTGCATGGTGACTAGCACTCAGTAAATAATCAAAAATTATTATTCTTAGTACTATACATAAATTACTTTTATAAAAATAAATTCAACTTAATATTTGGATATTTTGTAGAAAATATGAACTACTCTATGTGATTTAGGTAAAAATTGCATTAAGTTGCATACCTTGTCCTTTCTTTTTCTTTTTCTTCTCTTTTTGGAGAGATTGTGACCATAGGTACATGTGCTCAATGGAGAGACAGAGAGAGACACAGAGAGAGAAATTGTGAAATTATCCCCTGGGAGGATGGCCATACCACAATCCCTTCTTTTCCTGGAATTTTGGGCATGCACACTCACAAGCCTGGCATGAGTTTCATGCCACAGTTTCATGGCCAAGACTGAAACTTAGGTTGGCCATGTGGGAATCTAGTACCTTAATGACCACACCACCTGCTAACCCCCTATCTTTTCTTTTTTTAATGGTTTTAATGATAGAAATTCTCAAATAGCTGTTATTGATGGTTAAAAGCATATCATTCCCTAGGAATCTTCAGGCTGCACTTCTGTTTCAAATGAATCACTTCTAGGGATTATGCTGTAAACTTATAAATACGTGCTCTTATTTTTTTTTTTTTAATCCCATGATCTTTTTTCAGTGATAAATGGCCCAGAATTCTGCTTTTCTATTGATTCCTTATTCAAGAACTTGGGGACATTAAGGAGGAGGCTAATGGTGATGCCTAAACAGACCCTAAAAGAAGTAAGATGTGTTAAGTTTGTTTGTTTTTAACTGCCAGAGTCACATGCACTCACCAGAAAGACAAAGAGAGACAGATGAAGCTCCCCTTGGTGAGGTGTGATCACACTGCAATCCCTTCTCCATTTCTCTATCCTGTAGAGATTTTGGCCACATGCGAGGTGTGTTTTTCAAGTTTCCAGGGTTGCAATTCAAACCACTGTTGCCCATGTAGGATCAGGTTCCTTAACCACTTGGCTAAGTGACAGGCTCAGATTTGGCATTTTGGTATTTTGGTTACTGTCTCAACCATTCCAGTCTCTGATTAACTATACATTTAAAAATGTCTAGATTTATTTATGAACCATAAAATTCATCTGAAATTCTCTTTAAGGCGTCATATTGAAGATCATTATTCACAGAAGCCAATGAAAACATTTATCTACTTTCCCTCTCCCCATCCTACCCTAGGATTACATTTTAGTATCCTTTACTAAAATAGGTCATTGAAAACCACTGTACCTGAATTCTAGGACCCAAAGCTTCTTTAATGTCTAAAAAATTACCTCCAGAAGTGAAAGGTGGGCATTCATTCAGATGGAGGCTATTGATCAGTTGTAACAATTTAAACAAAATCTAAATAAATGCAACAGTTTCATTTTAGCAGGACTGTTGTTCTCTTTCACAGTAGTTACTGCTGCATGTCCGAAGAACACACTGAACAGCTTCCTCTACTTAATTGTTAGCTCTTACTGTTAGCTCCTCGGTATTTAAGTTTTACTCTTCTTTTATTACTGTTTATTATTCTATAAAGTTTTATTTGTCCACATATTATATATTCTGCTAAAAGACTCTCCTAATGTTAAATGTAACATGTATCTTTTCCTTCTATAATTTTGTAAGACTCCTTTTAGGTATCTAGCAATATATATTAAAGGTCAGCTTTTTTCTACTAATTATATTACTTTATCTTCTTGCATTATTAGGCTAGCTTTAACTTTCAAAATAATTGGATTTATATGGCTGGATTTATAACATGAAATAGTTATGCATCTATAATGATGTTGTCAGTGACTGAGCACATAAAGCAGTGGATCCCTGTTGAGACCCCCCTCCACTGGCCACACAAAGGGTTGGGGATGTTGAGCTGCCGGCAAGTGAGCAAGACTTTGTCTGCCATTGCCCATCGCTTGCATTTCCACCTGGGCTCCACCTCCTGTCAGACCAACAGAGGTATTGGATTCTCATGGGAGAATGAGAATCACTCTATTGTGTGATTGTTTCACTGTATATTGCAATGAGGTAGTGGTGGAAATCAGTTGCCCAGTGAATGTGGTACGCTTGGATCAGCCCGGGACCACATCTGTCTGTGGAGAGATTAGCTTCCACGAGATCGGTTCCTGGTGCCAGGAAGGCTGGGGACTGCTGACATAAAGGACAGTGGTTCCTTAAGTAGCATATGGCTATGCCACACAGCCTACGTGTGTAGTGGGCTAGCCTATGTAGGTTGTTATAAGCACACCCTGTGATGGTCATGCAGTGATGAAATCACCTAACGACAAACGAGAGACATTATATGTCTCCACTTTATATTGACTGTCCTCACTCTATGGCTGAAACTGAAAGGCTAGAAGATATAGAAATATAGAAACTGGTTATAGATACTGAACAGTGTGGGCAGAGGGTGGGAGAAGGAGGAGAGTCTGAGGAAAGACATTAAGGAGAAAAGTAGAGAGGCAAGATATTTATGGGACACAGAAATGGGTTATTACCTGTGATGATAACGTGTGTAGTATCCCCAACTGGTTTTGTGAGAAATGTATTCATGTTAGAGCATACACTTTACAAGCTAAGTGATGTATGTGATTGAATGTATAAAAGAAATTAAGGTAAAATAAAATATTTTTTAAAAACTTGGAAAAGATAAAGGGATACTTCTGAAATGATTCTAAACTTGGAGTAAAATCTAATGAATATTTTAAAGAATATCATCAGGACTGCCTTGTTAACACCTAATATTTTTCACTAATATGTAAATCACCGAAGGTGAAATGGCATTGTTCTATATCTGCCCACATTAGGGCATAAAATTGTAGTCATCAATAAATTAGGCAAGCATAAAAAAAATGTACCCACATCTTTAAGCACTGTATGACTGTATTTAATATGTTTTTGGCTCTTGGTTTATAGTAAGCTTAACATAATATTTAAATGCTTTTTTCTTTTTCTTTTTTTTTTTTTTTTTTGTTTTGCTTTGGGGAGGTTTTTGTTATAGGGTGCGTGCGCTCGCCAGACAGACAGAGAGAGACAGAGAGACAGAAAGCGAGAAATCACCCCCCACAGGGGATGGCCACACCACAGTCCCTTCTCCTCCATTCCCCTCTCGTGATCCTGGCTACACATGCACATGCGCCCAGCGTGAGTTTAAGCCACCAGGTCCGGAACTAGAGACTACATGGGAGTCCAGCAACATAGCCCTTACACCAACTGCCGGTTCCAACATAATATTTTATGTGCTTTTTTCTAGCTTTTTTTACATGCAATTTTTTTCTTTTTAACTGAAAGACTACTGAGCTTTGGCAAATCCCTTTTTGGTTTCAAAATATTGATTTATTTTCTGTATTCCTGTAATGAATTAATACGATAAATATAATAATATTACATTATCACAGAGTAGCTTGTAAGAATAAATTTTTGAATGTGCAAAAATATATTAAATAATATTCACATGGGCTTTCTCAGATTCTCTTGACAGTCTCCTTCTTTTCTATTGATTGGCACCTTCGTATCGTCAAACCTCTACTTCTAGATTCAAGGAAATACAGCAAGATCGTGTATATCACCCAGCTGCACAAGTAGACTCCATAAAAAGTGGATTTTGCTAACTGTAAAGTGAAGGGGAGCGTGACCCTCAGCAGGTGCACATGAGTCAATAGGAAACAGGATTATAGTAGCCAGCAGTTGGCATAGTGGTTATGTTGCTGGACTCCCACATGGCCAACAATGGTTTGAGTCCCAAACCTGGTGGCTTGAAACTCACACCAGGTGCATGTACATGAGTACTAAAACTCCTAGGGGAAGAATGGAAAAGGGATTGCAGTGTGACCATACCCCTGGGTGGGTGGGTGGGGGCGGTTTCTCACTTTTCCTCTCAGTGTGTCTCTCTCTCTCTCCCTGGCCAGCATACATGCCTTAAGGTAAAAACCTCTAAAAAAAAAAAAAAAAAAAAAAAAAAAAAGAAAGAAAGAAAGAAAGAAAGAAAAAAAAAAGAGAAAAAGAAAAGAAAACAGTATGATAGGGGCTGGCAAGTGGCATGGTGGTTAAGGGACTCCCCACATGGCCAACTGCGGTTTGAGTCCTGGACCTGGTGGCTTGCTTTCTCACTTTCTCCCTCTCTCTTTCTCTGTCCCCATTCTGGTCAAATTAAAATAAATAAATAAATAAATAAATAAATAAATAAATAAATAAATAAATTTAAATAAAATAGTTCTTTAAAGGAAAAAAATAGAGAAAACAGTATGATAGAGAATAGAGTAGATAAATTTCACCTCATTTTTTCCTTCTATTAACTACTCCTACACCTCTTTCAGAGAATTCCCACAAACCACACATCTGTTGAGGGATCTGCTGTGTTTCTTTGCAACAAGTCGAGATGTGGTTGCCCGCATCAATTGCCGCACAGCAACTCTATGCAGTCCTTTCCTTCTCACCTTTTCGTGCCTTATTTTACTGCTCTTGGGTTGTAGCTTCTCAATGAGCTAAATCGATACTTTAATCCTCATTTCAGGCTCTGCTGTTTAGAGACAGAAACAAAGACATCAGCCATATTAGTATTAATAAAAAACAATAGATTAAAGATTTTTAAATAGATAAATATATTCTCTTGAGAAATATTTGCATTACTTCTGTTTAATATGTATACCATTTATTTTTTTTACTATTCTTTGATGTCTTCTAACGCTACTATGACTATGAGACAAAGTAGACAATGTCTACTTTACATAGACATTTCTAATATATTTTTAAGAAATGCAAATTTTACTATAGATATTTACTTTTAGGATAATTCAGTAAAACGATACATCCTTCACTCCATGTTTAAACTGCTAGGAGAGTTTGTTATTCTTAGTATTTAAAGCTTTTGTCACAGAGTGCCTGTGTTTGCTGGAGAGAGAGAGAAAGAGGGAAAGTGAGCAATCACTCCCTAGAGGGGATGATGGCCACCTGTAATCCCTACTCCCCCAGTTTCTTCTCAGGATTTTGGGCACACGCACACTCATGCCTGAAGTGATTTTCAAGCTATCAGGTCCAGGGCTCGAACCGCAGTAGGTCATATGGGAGTCCAGTGCCTGAACCACTATACAACCTGTTGGCCCTAAGAGTTTTTATTATTAATATCAGCAGTAATACCATAAATGCATGTATAATTTTTGCATTATTTTTCAAACATTTTTAAAGTATATTATACTTTTATTTTGTTCTGTTAATGCTGTGAATTACATTAAAGATTTTAAAAATGTTTAGCCACTTGTTTTCCCTGTGATTGACACAATCAGGTCTAATTATATTTTAATATGTTGTTGAATTCTAGTTATAAACTTTTATTATGATTTTTAAATCTCTGTGCATAACAGTACTAATAATAACGTATGACTTCTTTCTTGGTATAGTACTTTTTCTGGTTTGAGAATAAAAATCATGTCACTAAAAATTGTATATATTAATAACTTTCCTTTTCATAGTCTAATTATCTCTTTCTTAATAATTTACTATGGAATCATCTAAATCTTTTTCTTACTTAATTATAATTTTTGACTAATGATACAATTTTTTGATACAAACTGTTAAGAGAAACCAGAAACAGAAGAAAGAAAAAATTAACTTTAAAAAAAGTACAAGAAATTAAAGATGAAATCAGAAATTACTAGGATAAAAAACAGACCTATGTAAGTAAACAAACAAGACATTGCTCTTTTAAAAGATTAACAAAACTAATGAACCACTAGCTGGGGTTATTTAAGAGCGAGAGAGAGAAAGAGAAATTATTAGTATCAGGAGTAAAAGAAGCAATGTTACAGTATAGCATAGTGACAATAAAGGTGTAAAAAGTATGCTATGAAAATTCTATGCTGGGACCAGCAGTTAGCATAATGGCTATGTCGCTGGACTCCCATGTAGTCAACCGCGGTTCACATCCCAGACCCAGTGGCTTAAAACTCACGCCGGGCACGTGTGCGTGCGTACTCAAGATCCCAAGAGGAGAATGGAGGAGAAGGGATTGTAGCGTGGCCATCCCCCCTGGGGGGTAATTTCTCGCTTTCTATCTCTGTCTCTCTCCGTCTGTCTGGCGAGTGCACGCACCCTATAGCAAAAACCTCTCAAAAAAAAAAAAATTCTATGCCAATAATTTTGAAGGACGACAAAATAGATTATTCCTTGAGCAATATACAGTATAGACATTTGGGAAATTTTATATCTCCCTTGTCACATATGCTCAGTGTCTTCACTGTCCTTTACTTCTGACTGCATTTTTATTTTCTTAGTGTTATTTACCAGGTATTTTTCTGGATGACGGCCATGTTTTCAGACTTTCCTATGTCTTCTAATTTGTATGTGCCTAAGTGTGAGTGTGTATACATGCTTGCATGTGTGTTTGTGTGTGTCTGTGTATGTATTGTCCATATTAAACCAAGAATTAGCAAAAAGTTTAGATCCCTGTTCAAACAACTCAGATTCTAAAACAGTGAACCAACCCAAAGAAGCACTTTTGTGAAAATCAAAGCTGCACCTGAGTTCTAGAGGTTGCTGTTTAATGTTTTCTGTGGAGAAAGCACAGAAAGAGCATCCTTTTCTCTGAAACTTGGGGTCAGAGTATGGTAAGTGTGACATGAAGAGCAGTGGAAAGATTTGTGCCTACTCAAAGCCCAAGACAATGATTTCAGATTGTGCGATCCCTTAAGGGACCTATCAGATCTTTCCAAAAGTGATCACACCTGCCTGTTTGAGACTGGGGTCCTTAGGGTCAGTCATACACAATCCTGTCGACTACAATGTCTGTCCATTGAAAGGAATGACAGACAATAAACGGAGGTTTCCCCTACTTCTACCTCCAGGAACAAGAACATAAACGTCTCTCCACACTCAACTATGAGGCCTGAATTTTCTTCACTGGGTTTCTTGATGCTAAACTGTTTTATCTTCCAAGGCTTGCTTGGTTCCTTCAGACACTGCTGTGTAAACTTAATAATAGTCATCCAAAACAAAGACGATGATGTCTTTCACTCAGCAATCTGGCTTTGGAGACTACGTATCTACAGGCACACATATAAACTTGCAAAACAACATGTGTAAACATTTATTTTTGTGAAATGTCTTATAAAAGCAAAAGTCTAAGCATAACTAAATATTCATCAGAGCACATCTTGTAAATAAATTATAGTGCATCCTCAAATAGAACATTCCACATTACATATAAAAGGATTCAGTAGTTTCTCCTTATCCATGGTTTCAATTAGCAGTCATCAACTCAGGTCTACAACTATTCCATAGAAAATTTCAGAAATAAACAATAAGTTTTAAATTGTGTGCCATTCTGAGAAGCATGGTGAAATATCGCTCTGGCCTACTCTGTGTTCTCTGGACTTGAATCACTCCTTTGTCCAGCCCATCCACACTGCACATGCTGCCACCCAACAGTCACAGAGCAGCCATCTTGGTTATGAGATTCTTATGTTCAAGTAACCCTTATTTTACTTAATAAAGGCCCTAAAGAGCAAGCATGGGGATCCTGACAATCTGGATATGCCAAAGATACCTTGTAAAGTCTTTTAAGTGAAAAAGTGGACATTCTTGACTTAACAAGAAAAGAAAATGTCATATGCTGAGGTTGTTAAGATCTGAAACATAATACAATATTCTGAGAGAGAGAGAGAGAGAGAATGAGACAGACTACATTCACAGACTTTTACTATAGTATATTTTTATAATTTTTCTATTTTATTATTAGTTTTGGTTGCCAATCTTGAACTGTGCCTATTTGATAAATTAAACATCATAGGTACAACACGAGAAGCATCAGAAACAAGTAGAAATGAAACATGTGTCCTGCTTTAGGTTGGCGCTAACTGTACCAGGACGTGAGTAAGATGTCCTCTCTTTTTATTTTTCTATTCTTTGTAGATGTTTATATTTGAACCAATATAACAAATGAAAGCAGGAAATTTTGTACATTACCTGTGAAAGATGCAGTCTCTTAGTTGTCCTCTATCCTGACATTTCTTTTCTTTTTAAATAATTATTTATTTTATTATATATGTATGGATATAAATTTTTTTGGGGGGGAGAGGTTTTTGTTTTTTGTTTTTTGTTTTTGTTGTTTTTTTGTTGTTTTTTTTTTTTTTTGCTATAGGGCACGTGCGCTGGCCAGACAGAGACAGAGAGACAGAAAGCAAGAAATCACCCCCCAGAGGGGATGGCCATGCCGCAATCCCTTCTCCATTCTCCTCTTGGGATCTTGGATGGGCACGCACGCACACGCGCCCAGTGTGAGTTTAAGCCACCGGGTCTGGGACTCGAACCACAGTTGACTACATGGGAGTCCAACAACATAGCCATTATGCTAACTGCTGGTCCCTGGATATAAAAATTTTTGCTATAAAGGTGTGTGCACTTGCCACAGAGAGACAGAGAGAGAGAAAGAGATCGAAAATGTGAAGGCAAGCTGCCAAGTCCAGGACAGTCAGCCTTATGGGACCTTAACCACCATGCCACCTGCTGGCCCCAGACATTTCTACTGATTTTATTCTCATTTTGTTAGTATAATTTATTACATTTTTTATGGCTGTTGTGTTTTCTTATTTCTACATATTTCCTTTTAATTTGTGTGCTTGTTTGTGTGTGTATGTGTGCATCTACATACATATTTACATGGAGGGGTCATATTCACATTTTTATGACCTATTGAAGAAATTAAAGAACAAACACATTTTCGGAGTGCAGGAGTTTTGAACTATCCCTCTCACGTTCTCAAATCATTCCCTTGTTAATATAGTTCTGTATATTTGATACAATGCTAAGTGCTACACACGCATAAACCAAAAAGAGGAGCAGAAAAAAATAAGGAGAGAAAACAAAAAATACAGCCATTCCTCTTAAAGAATTTGCATGCTAGTGGGCCAACAACTGTCAGGTAGTAGGATTTTTAAAAGTCACTCAAGGAAATAGCGCTATTTAAAAATCCATATAAACAAAACTAAATAGAATAGAGCAGTACAAATGATGTGATTTGCTTTGAAAGTAATCTTACTTTTATTTTAAAGTAATCTGACGTAATTTACTCATAGATAAACCAGCTTGATTTCGTCCATTGTCTCGTCAGGTGGATGTCTTTGTTCTACGCCTGGTGTATCCATCCCTGCTAAACAGCAGCGCGAGATTTTCTTTCTACATGAAGCTTCACGAAGCACTGAAAACATCAAGGGGAATTTCAAATGGCAGAACTATTTGGAATTGCCATTACTCAGGTGTGATTCTGACCGGTTTCCATTTCTTTTGGTCCCAAGAGGATGCATGAGGGACCTGATGATATTTTCTCTGGTGCCTCCTGAAGTCTCAACGCAGCAGTGTATCTTTCTGGCCAATGTTTCGACCATGCTCTAAGACCAGCTGAGTTGGTAAAATGGCAAGTACCACTACTAGTAAAGTTTAGGTCTTTGAGGGATTTTGTATTCGTTTTTCAATCCACAGCACGCGTTCAGTGTTTTATAAATACTTACCACTTACCTATCAAAATACATAAGCAGATAAATCCCATATTTAATGTTTCCTTGCTCCTCTCATTGAACAGTCACTCTAGAAACTGCTACTCTGGCTGCCTGACTCCCATGTATAATTCCATAGACTGAACATCTATTAGTTCAGTAAAATATATTTCAACAAATGTGCTTCCAGACCTCCTGTCTACTCTGAGAAAAATTATAAGAAACCTTTTAATTATCTTATTTCTTTTAAAACTGTTTCTAGAGATATTTTTGCTATAGGTTGCATGCTTTTGCTAGAGTCACAGAGAGAAAGTGAGAAACCAACCCCCAGGTGAATGGCCATGCTGCAATACCTTCTTCTCCATTCTCCTCTTGGGGTTTTGGGCATGCACACACAAGCACCCAGAGAGAGTTTCAAGCTGCCAGGCCCAGGACTTGAACCATGGTCAGCTATGTGGAAGTCTAGTGCCATAGCCACTACACCACCTGCTGACCCCATGGCTTATCTTACTTAACTTACTAGGTACAGAACCCAGCAACATAACTATCACTAAAAGTGCTGGTCCTCTGTCCAGTGCAAAATATAATGCTTCACAAAGAATCTCGCATTCTAACAGAATTAGTTCAACAGTTTTTAAGTGCCTCTAATCTTCTGGGTCCCTCGGTAGTATAGATATATTCTCTCTTACACATCTCAGTGGATCTGTTTGTAGCTGCACATAATATACATCTCTCTCGTGATCTTGACTTACCTCACTGATATCCATCAGGAAACTCATTTATTCATCCTAGTTCCTGACATAATAACATAAATAATCAAGAAAAACAAATTCTAAAAATAACAAAAAATTGAAAAGTGAGGTCAAGAAAATAAAGCTAGATTCTCTGAGTATCATAGACCTACAGGAAGGAATCAAGATGTCGAGCCTATGGAATAAGGGCATATAAGAAGCTGCTATAAACAGAAAAGCTAAATCAGAAATAACCAGTTAATTATACTTCTTATACTTCTATCTTCTATAAATCATTCCAAATGGTCTCTTTATTTATTCATTTATTTTTTTTTTAATTTGACCATAGAGAGACAGAGAGCAAAAGAGAGGGAAAGTGAGAAAGTAAGCCACCAGGTCCAGGACTCGAACCATGGTCAGCAATGTGGGTGTGTCCAGTGCCTTAACCACCATGCCAACTGCTGGTCCCAAAAATAGTCTCTTTACCATCAATCATCAAGAGATGATTGGAGATTCGTGGAGAATTGGTATTTAACGCCTTCATTATAGAAACATGTAAGAAAATCAGTGTTTTATTCAAATATCAAGGTTTGCCCAGGAAATATTTTCTTTTGTTGTAATCATTCGTACTTATAATTTACTCTTGGGAAAAATTTTATAATGCTTTGAGTTTAAATTTGTAAATTCAGTGTTCTACAATCACATGCACAAAAGGAGATGTAGTTCTCTTTTTCTCTTCCTTAAAAACCCCTAACCAACTATCTTAAGTTCTTTTCTGCATTGTTTCAGCCTTTGTCCTGACTGGAAAGGTGAAAAGGAGAAAGATTTAAATAGTATTATCTCTGTGTTAGATTTTGATCATTACTTCAAATATCAATTCTTAAACTTAGATGTTCTGAAGAAAACTATTCAATTGCATTATTCTAGGTCAATAAATAACTTTGAAAGCTGAATACTTATTGTGAATCTTTAATCAATAGTAATAGAGATAAAACCATTTGTGTTTCCTTTGCTGTTTGTTGTGATGTTAACATTATTAATTTTATGTAAATTACCTTTACCAAGTCCCATAACAAAGTTTGGAGTAATTGTATAATTAACTAAGATAATTTATATTAAAAGAAGTTTGAGTTTCTGACTGAATCATCAAAAATTATTTACTTCATATAAATTTGTGAAACAAATGGAAATAAAAAAAAAAACATGACAAGGCTCTAGTTTGGAAGAAAGTCAATAAATAAAGTCAAAGTAGAATTATACATTTACTTTCCTGTCATGCCAGTTGTTGACAAAATCAAGTTTACTTGATTTTTACTTGCTTTACTTTGATTACTCAAAAGAAAATAAATGTTTAAAAATAAATACTGTAAAAAACTCATGTGTTTAAGAAACCTGTGAGTTATTTGAGATGAATATATCCTCAATTTAAGGAAAGTATCCCTGTCCCTCACTGGCATTTTATGAGAATTAATGTACAAATATATGCATATCCCAAAGAATTAAAAGATGATTTCTAATATATTAAAAAACTTAGTCCCATGCCTCTTAAAATTTTAGTACTTGTTTGCTTCTAAGGCTGAGTGCATTTTGGAATAACTTTGTGTTAGCTACAAATAACAATCTTTTCAAGCCCTAGCAACCAGGCTTTGCCTTAGCAAGAGTCTTTGAAGACATTCTTTCATTCCCTTTTCCCCTCCTCCTTCTACATCAACCCAGGTCCCTGCCATCATAGAAGGGAAAAAAGAGAGAGAAAGAGAGAGAAAAGAGAGAGAGAGAGAGAGAGAGAGAGAGAGAGAGAGAGAGAGAGAAGGAAAGCGGCAAGAAGTATAGCTTATTAAAAATAAAGTAGTGCTGTTTCATAGCTTAAAACAGCATAAAAGACAAAGGTACACTTTTTTCACCTGCTTAGTATGCACGTTTTGGGGTGTAATCCTTCAGCAAACAACAGGTTTATTCATCATAAAGACCCCAGTAGAGTTTTCTTGCCAGTGTGTGCCTTTTTTGCGAAGGAAAAAGAAAAAAAAAAATGATTTGGAAATGAGCCATCTTTATTTTAAGTTCCCCAGTCAATATGTTGCCACAGCAACCAAAGTTTTTGCTATCTGGGAAAAGACAGATGTCTTTGCTTCAATCAAGATGCAAAGCTCAGAGAAGGAAAAAGGAAAAAAAAGCAATGAAAATTCATCATCTCATTATTTGAAAATGTGAATTGCCCTGAACTGGCTTTGAGCCATCCTTCTTATCCACAGTATCCATCAACATATATTCAAGGCCCTCAATATTGCAGTACTTCATTTCCATTAATTAAATAATTGCATCAAATGCTGTCGCACGATAACATTCAGCTGAATTCATTCATTGTCAAAACAGTCATTATTCAATTTAAAGTACTGTACTCACAGTACTGTGCAGTGTATTGACAAAGATGATATTCAACTTTACTTAATAGGCAAAATTATGTCCAGGGAAAGAAAAAAATGAACACCAAGGAAGGAATGCAAAGAAAGAGGATCAGAAGGCTTCCTGTACTTTTAGTTGAACATTACTGTCAGGTCATTTGGATTTATTCTTTCTTATTACTGAATCTTCACTAAAATGATGGTAAAGTGACTTTTGAGTATTTAAATTAATGAAGACCAAAGAGACATAAAAAGCGACAACAGCAGACAAGAGATTACCACAAATTTTGAATGGAGAAAACAAATGGAATTGTAAGCGAATTAATGGAATGGAGAAATCAAAATATAAATTTTAATTGAAATCAAAATATAAATTTTAACTAAAATCAAAATATCTGAAAAAGGGACCAGCCAGTGGCCTAATGGTTAAGGTGGCTGGATCCCACATGGCCAATTGTGTAGTTCAAGTCCTGGATATAGTGACTTGAAAAATATACCAAGCACATGTACATGCATGCCCAAGAGATGAAAGTTAGGAGAAATGAAGGGAAACGGATTGCAGCGTGGCCATCCTCTAGAGAGGTTAGGGTTTTTCACTTTCCCTCTCTCCATTATCTGTTTCTCTGTCTTTCCCTTTCTTTCTGTATCTCTGATGAGTGCGTACATCCTCTGGGAAAATATTTAAAAATAAATATCTGGAAAAGATTCTGAAGTATAGTGAGCAAACATAGTAAGAATTATAGGAATACTCAGGTGTGAGGTCTATAGAAAGCTGAGTGCTAAGACAAAATAAATGTTGAGAAATTTGTTTCAAGAAAAGTCAATGCTTTTTAGCACATTTTCATCCACTCTGTATGAGGGCAAGTAGATTTCCATTCCTAAGACATAGATAGTAGATAGAGAAAGTAGAGAAGAGGTGGTCCAGGTTTCAAAGTAGGAAAATTAATCAAAACTTTCCATATAGAATATTAGAATCTATATTTTCTTCCCCACTCTGTTGTCAGAACTATTCATATAAATTATTCAATTTTCTAAATATAAAGTTAAATCATTCTTATCCAAACAAACGAAAACAATAACATCACACACACACACACACACACACACACACACAGGAAACGAAATATCTTGCCACCAAATAGCCCTGAGGAAACTCTTATAAGTCAATTAACACTTCTCATGTGCATAGAACTTTCAATCATATTAATTTGTTCCATACTTTATTAAACATAGGTAGCCAAAGATCATGTCATGTTTGAAAAAAAAAAAACTCAAAAATTAGAGAAAAGAGCAAAAGTAAACAGAAAGCAAGTACACATACCCACACACACTCACACACAAATTCAGATGAAGAAAAGACATTGTTGAGCAAAGGAAAAAGATAAATAAAACTACAGTTTACCTTGAAAAATCAAACAAAATAGATATTAAATCTATTAAATAAGAATTAAAAGTTATAAAGTAAAACAAGAAACATAATTAACACTGCTGAAAATTTTAAATGTGGCTTCCAAAATTTACAAAGTATACTGACATAGAGTTCAGAAAATTATTTTAAAGTTATAAAAAGAAAAATAAATAGGCAATAGTAAATAAAAGTATGTAAAATTAGAAAAACAGCGTAGATTTTTAAAATATTTTTCATTTTATTTATTATTGTTGTTTTATTTTTTAAAAAATTGACCAGAGAGAGAGAGAAAAGGAAAGTGAGAAAGCAACCCTGAGACCAAGGTCAGCCAGGTGAGAGTCCAACGCCTTAACCACCATGTCACATACCAGCCCCTAGACTAGGTGTTTTAAACTTAAAATTATACAAATACCAAAAATAAAGAATGGAGGGGAAAATAGGGGAGAAATTATTAAAGATAGAATAAAATATATCACCCTAGAAGTGCTATTAAATTATTTGGGGCTCTCATTGAATGATCTTTGAATAAATGAACCCTAATAAGACATTTAATTAACATATTTCAAAAAATAGCTATTGGACAATATCCTAAAAACTCACAAAGAAGGAAAAAGTGATCACAAGAAATCAGACACGTAAATGACAGTAGAATTCTCAACAGCAATCCTATAGTCCAAGTATTAAAAAAGGGTGAGTAGATGAATATTGCTCACATTAGCTAACAATTAATGACAGAGTTAAATGAAGATTTCAGACACTGATTTAATAATAATAAAAAAAATGTACCCTAAGTCCTTTTTAAGGAGGCTACAAGAAGATATACTTCTGAAAGACAAAGGGGGAGGAAAAGAATGAAGAATACGATATAAACCAGGATTCTCCAGAGAAATATAACCAAAAAGAGATGACTAGATAAGTACATAGATAGATAGATAGATAGATAGATAGATAGATAGATAGATATACAGATAGATAAATGGATATATAGAACTATAAAATATACATAAATGGGGGTCATCAAAAAGTTCGTGGAAATGCATATTATGAGAAAACTATCCACGGATTTCAAATTTTGCACCAAAATAAACTCCTACTTTACTTCCATTTCTCCACAAACTTTTTAAAGTCCTCTCATAGATATAGACTAGATATATAGATACAGAGGAAGAATTTTTTTTTTTCTTTTTATAAGAGATTTTTCTATAGGGTGGAAGCACTCTCTGGAGAGACAGAGAGACAGACAGAAAGAGAGAACTCACCCCCCAGGGGCGATGTCTACATTGTAATCCCTTCTCCTCCATCCCCTTCTTGGGATTTTGGGCACTCGTAAACACACACCTGGTGTGAGTTTCAAGCTGCTGGGTCCGGGACTTGAACTGCTGTCTGCCATGTGGGAGTCCAGCACCTTAACAATTATACAACCTGCTGGCCACCTTAGGAAGAATCTTATTATAAGGAATTGACCCCTACAATTATGGAAATTGAAAAGCCCCAAGATCTGCCATATGGAAGCAGGAGCCCTGGGGAAGCTGGTTATGTGGTTCTGAGAACTGAGGGGCCCATGGGGTAGCTACCAGACCAAAACCAAAAGAATACTGATATCCCCAGCTCAAATACTCAGACAGACATTCTGCCTCTTTGTTCTTTGCAGGCCTCGATGACTTGGATAAAACCTATCCCTCCATATTGGGGACAGCAATGATTTATTCAGCCCTATTCGTTCCAATGTTCTTTTTTTCTTGAAAACACCCTGATAGCCACACCCTGAAATAATGTCTAGCATTATGTGGACAACCCATGACCCCATCGGGCAGAAAAATAAAGTTGTCCATCACAAACACAAATCTCAGGGGGAACCAGCAGTTAGCGTAATGGCTATGTCGCTGGACTCCCACGTAGTCGAACGCGGTTCGTGTCCCAGACCCGGTGGCTTAAAACTCACGCTGGGCGCGTGTGCGTGCGTGCCCAAGATCCCGAGAGGAGAATGGAGGAGAAGGGATTGCGGCATGACCATCCCCCCCTGGGGGGTGATTTCTCACTTTCTGTCTCTATGTCTCTCTCTGTCTGTCTGGCGAGCGTACGTGCCCTATAGCGAAAAAAAACTCTCAAAAAAAAAAAAAAAAAAAACTCAGAAAACAAGAGTCCAGCCCAGGAAAGGACAAGAAAAGCCCCTGGTTAATGAAGAGAAGCAAGCCTATGAGAAATGTCCTTATGTCCTTTTGGGATAAGTAGGTTCAGGAAGATGGAGGTCTGCAGGAAAACAACAATAACATCTTAGATCATGTCAAATATATGTTTATAGAGACCTTATTCATGATCACACAACTGAAAACAGTCAAGCATCTTCTGCCGGATGAATGAATAAATAAGTCATAATACATCTTTGCAATAAAATTGCATTAAAAATAAATTATTTTTCATCTTTGTATTAAAAATAAATGCACTCAAGCCACAAAGAGGTATAAAAGAAACTTAAATGGACATTGTTAAATGAACAAAGCCAGCCTGGAAGGTATACTATGATTCTAACCATATAAGATTCTGACTATGGCAATGACATAAATAAAATAAATAGATCAGTGATTGGCAGAGGGTCCAGTGGAATGAGAGTAAGGACGAATAAAAAGTGAAGCACAGAGGAATTTTGAGCATGTGTCAATTTGCAGGACCAGCAGATGGTGTAATGACTACGTCAATGCACTCCCTTTTAGTTGACAGTGGTTCAAGTCCTGGGCCCGGTGGCCTAAACTCATGCAGTGTGCATGTGTGTGCTTGCCCAAGATCTCAGGAGGAGAATGGAGGAGAAGGGATTGTGGACGGGCCATCCCTCCTGGGGGGTGATTTCTCACTTTCTGTCTCTCTTTCTGATGAGCACACGTGCCCTGTAGCAAAAACCTCTCCAAAAAAAGAAAAAAAGAAAGTGTCAATTTGCTATTATGTGACTCTGTGTCTTAGAGATAGCAGTTACTGCAAAATGAATAAGTAAGTAACATTTGCATTTACAAATTATACAGTTATGCCTCTTTTATATAAAATTAAAAGGATGTGGGAACCAGCAGTTAGCGTAATGGCTATGTCGCTGGACTCCCACGTAGTCAACCGCGGTTCGCGTCTCGGACCCGGTGGCTTACAACTCACGCCGGGCGCGTGTGCGTGCGTGCCCAAGATCCCGAGAGGAGAATGGAGGAGAAGGGATTGCGGCATGACCATCCCCCCTGGGGGGTGATTTCTCGCTTTCTGTCTCTATGTCTCTCTCTGTCTGTCTGGCGAGCGCACGCGCCCTATAGCGAAAAACCTCTCCAAAAAAAAAAAAAAAAAAAAAAATTAAAAGGATGTTGCACATTTTTCTTTATCTTAACTTTTACAAGTTTTTTATCGTAATATTGTATATAGCAGAAGTACTAAGTATAAGAACCAAATGCTATCTCTTTTATTGATATTACGGTATTAAATATTTACCTAATGTACAAAGTTTCTTCAAACCAGAAAGTACAATATATTAATGTTAACATTCATAAAATTAGAAAATTCACAATATGCAGATATTCTTTCTAAAAAAGAGAGTATGGGAGTCAGCAGGTGGCATTGTGGTTAAGGCACTGAACTCCCACGTGACCGACCATGGTCTGATTCCTGGACCTGGCACCTTACTTTATCACTTTCCCTCTCTCTCTCTCTGTCTCTCTCTGATCATATTAAATAATAACAATAATAATAAAATTAAATAAATATTTTCTTTTAAAAAAAAAGAATGTATTAAAGTTTAGATTTTTTTAAAGGCTATGCTTCATGAGGGGAAGAAATGGCAATAACAAAACCACTGTCTGCCATAGAGACATCATGGTAAAACATAGTCTAATGAAACAAAAGAAGAGTGAGCATTAAAAATATGATTGAAGCTAATTTATCTTTCCCAAGAATGTAAAAATTTCCATAAAACTACCAGAGAACTTTAAATGATAGTCAGATTCTTTCAAAATGCTTTTATTTTGCTTTCTGTAGAAAAATTTGTCTAATCAGAAAAACAACAAAAAGATCTGTGCTAGTGTGATACCGTAAGAACTCTACATTTGCTTTTTATTGGTGGTTCCTGACACAAATCTTCTAAAGCTCTTGGAATGATAGGAGTGGTAAGATCATAAAATTCCCTTTCAACGTTACCTGAGTTTATACCACTGAAGTGCTTATTAAACGATGGATTGTTGCTAAAGGAATCGACCATGGAATGAGAGGGTTGGAAGGTTCAGCTCCACCTGCCACCCTCTGGAGGAAAGGAGGGAAGGAGGGAAGAGGAGCTGGGGACTGAGCTAATCACCAGTTGTCAATGATTGAGTCAACCATGCCTACCTAATGTAACTTCCATGGAAATTCTAAGTACCAGCTTCAGAGAGCATCCAGGTTAATGAACACATTCATGTGCCAGGAGGTAGCACACTTTAATACTTCAGGGACAGAAACACTCGCTTTTGGGACTCCTCCCACTCTTACCCTACTCCTCTTCATCTAGCTCTTAACCTGTGTCCTCTGTCAGAATTAATAATTGCAAGTGAAGTTTTTCCCTGAGTTCTATGAGCCATGAATAAAGGGTTTTCGGAATCCACAATTTGCAGCAAACAGACAGACTTATGGATAACCTGGGGACCCATTAAGTGTAATTGGCAACTGAAATGGGAGTAATTTTGTGGAACTGAACCCTTAGTCTATGTGGTCTGAGCTATCTCTGGGTAGCTGGTGTCAGAATTGAACCAAATTGTATGGCGTTTACTTAGTATCTACAGAGAATCAGAGAATCACTTGATGTAGAAAACTTGCATATTGGGCAAGTACAGAAACAAGATTTTTCCGTTTAAAATCCAGTACCAAGTAATAAGCGGTGATCTAATAAATGTGTACAAACAGAACCTAGAAAAACAGAAGGATAGCTGTAGTTCAAATAAGGAAAATATATACAAATATTTTGCATCTTCCAAAATATTTTCTACAGAAAATGAGACCTTAAGGTATGAATAGGCATCAAATGAGTGCACGCACACACACACACACAAACACACACACACATGCACAGTGCACACACATGCAATGTACACATTCACATAATGTTTGATGCTAAATATGTTTGATAGATTTTACTGTCTTTAATATGCAATGAGAGAGGGCCCAGAAGATGGTATAGTGGTTAAGGTTATGGATTATCACATGGCTGACCATGGTTCAAATCCCAGATCTGACAGCTTGAAAATTATTCTGGGTGTGTTTGCATAGGTGCCCAAAATTCCAGGAGGAAAATAGAGAAGGGATTGTGGCATGGCCATCCCCTGTGGGGGGTAGATTTCTCACTTTCCCTCTCACCATCTCTCTCTCTCTCTGGTGAATACATATGCCTCATGGCAAAAAAAAAAAAAAAAAAAGGCAGTGAGGCCCAGCTGCAGTGATTCACAGGTAGCACTACCACTTGAGAGGCTAGACACCACATAGGAGGCCTGGGTTTTGTTTCTGGGCCAACTTGACCATGGAGATTACAGTTGTATGTGCTATAATCCTAGCTAATTGGAGGATGAGGCAGAAAGATCGTTACGAAG
The DNA here is from genome assembly GCA_026018925.1 of Tupaia tana. Classification (NCBI taxonomy): domain Eukaryota; kingdom Metazoa; phylum Chordata; class Mammalia; order Scandentia; family Tupaiidae; genus Tupaia; species Tupaia tana. The sequence goes on along the minus strand of JAKSZU010000005.1, from coordinate 80,303,393 downwards.
TGATACAATGACAGAAATGCCTGCTAGACATGGTGGCACCTATCCATAATCCCAGTTACTATGGAGACTGAGACAGGAATATTACATGTTTAAGGTCAGTTTGGACAAACTAGTGAGATCCTGTTTTCAAAAAAATAAATACAAATGCCTCTTCCTGTCTCTTTTCCTTTCCCTTTCTCTCTCCAAAACACACTTTTAGGATTTAGCATTCCTAAAGTTATTTTATCATGCAATCTCTCCTACTTGGATAAAAAGAATTAAAAGACTGAATATTTTTAAAGAACACATATTGTGAAATACTAGACTGGATAACTGATAATATCTTGAGTGAAGAAATTTGAGAATAGAAATGCAATGTACTATATTTGACATTTTATTTGTTAATAACTTGTTTATTTTGCATTTAAATTATAAACAACATGGATATAGCCTTCAAGTAAATTTGTATCTGGAGGTATCTAGGGTGTACTGATTTTTTTTTTTTTTCTTTTTTTGGAGAGGTTTTTGCTATAGGGCGCGTGCGCTCGCCAGACAGACAGAGAGAGACAGAGAGATAGAAAGCAGGAAATCACCCCCCAGGGGGGATGGCCACGCCGCAATCCCTTCTCCTCCATTCTCCTCTTGGGATCTTGGGCACGCATGCACACGCGCCCGGCGTGAGTTTAAGCCGCCGGGTCCGGGACTCGACCCGCGGTCGACTACGTGGGAGTCCAGCGACATAGCCATTACGCTAACTGCTGGTCCCACTGATTTTTAAAGGAACCTAAAAGTTCCCTCCTTCCTGTTGAACAGAATAAAAACTGTCTCCTCCAAAATCAACATCTATTGGATGTTCCTATCATTCTTTTATTCATAATAGTTTATAATTGTTTTTATTTATCAGATACCGCAATAACATAATCTTTGTTCTGTAACTTAAAGAATAAGACTTTGGGTAGTGACAGTGATAAATAATGATGTCATTATGCATGTATTTTTTAATTTGCCAGGGAGTGTGTGCACTCACCAGAGAGACATAGAGAAACAGAGAAAGAGAGAAAGCATCCCTATGGAGAATATTCACACTGCAACACCTTCTCTTCCACCTCTCCCTCTTGTTCATATTTTGGGCATGAATGCACATGCACCAAGTATGTTTTCCAAGCCACTTGATCCAAGACTCAAACCAAGCAGTTGACCATATGAGATGCAACTCCTTAATGACCAGGCCACAGGCCAGTCCAGAGTCATTGTATTAATCATCATACAACCTCAGTGAGACAGTATATAACAAAAATTATACAATAAAACCCACATCATTTACTTGGATGACAAAAAAATTTATAAGCCAAAGAAAAAATAACAGCAACACAGATTATAATGTGACTTTCTCTCCCTCTCTATGATTTATATATTGTGACATAATGGTGATTATGTCTGCTTTATTGTCTTCTTTCTTTGCAAGAAAGATGCAGAGAATCTCTTTGGACTAATTGTTTTAGAAGATATGGAGTAGAGAACATTATATTTTTGCTACTTGTCTTAGGAACATAAGTGTAGATACATTGAAATCAATTATTCCATATTAGGGTAAATCATGGAGAGTGACTCAGTTGGGCAGACTGGAAGAACAGCCAAATTTTAAGTAGAAGTAAAGTATATGGTGATGTCTTTGCTTTCAGAAGGTTCAAAGAATGAATATCATAAATTCAAATGCCTACAGGGGCCAGACATTTAACATAAAGGATGAAGCCAGAGCAAGCTTAATACCATAGGCAATGATAAAATGATAGCAACAAGGAGAGTATATAATTCACCTAAGGTATTTGAATGATCTATTAATAATTAAAAAAAAAAAAGCAGCAACATGGTTCAGTCCAAACCAGAAAATCTGCTGGATGTATTTGGCCAATGGATCATTGTTTTCAAGCTTTGGTTTAAGAAAAACAAGCTAACTGACACCTACACATGATTCTGTAAGGACAAGAGACAGTGGCTCTTGCCCAAGATACATCAGGCAATGCAGGGAGTCCCAGCTCATCTGAGACATGGCTGCATGTGTGGGTAGAAGGATCGGCACTTCTCACCTAAGGAGCTGGAACATCCAGTATACCCAGCAGCACTTGCAAGCCTTTGGCTGCACTCTCAAAGACTTGAAGCAGCCAAGGGCTATGGTAATAGGAGGTAGGTACCAATTGTCGAAATGTGTAGAGGTTTTCTATACTGACACTCTCAGCTGGAAAAAAATAACAGTGGCAACGATGAGTTTATCACACCAATTTGAATGCAGAAAATAAATCCAAGGGTTCTGAAAATTTTCAGGAAAGTATCAATCAACAAGGCAGGTAGTTGAAGGATTTATTGAGGATGTAAATAAGATACAACTAAGATGGAGAAATTCATTGTGCTCACAGGTAGAAAGGAAGCTGAGGGCAGGTGGAGTTGGGCTTGTTGAAAAGGAGACCTTGGGGAACAGCGGATAGTATAATGTTTATGTCACTGGACTCCCACATAGTTGAACCACAGTTCTAGTCCTAGACCCAGAGCTTGAAACTCATGACAGGACCATGTGCATGTATGCCCAAAATCCTGAGAGGAAAATGGAGAAGGGATTGGGGCATGGTCTTCCCTTGGGGGAATGATTTCTTGCTTTCTGTCTCTCTGTCTCTCTGGCATGTGCATGCTTCCTATACCAAAAATCTCTCTCTCTAAAAAAGAAAAAAAGAAAGGGACCAGCAGTTGGTGTAATGGCTATATTGCTGGACTCCCATGTAGTCGACTGGGATTTGAGTCCTGGACCCGGTGGCTTAAATTCATGCCAGGTGCATGTGCGTGTGTGCCCAAAATCCTGAGAGGAGAATGGAGAAGGAATTGCAGTGTGGCCATCCCTCCAGAGGGGGTGATTTCTCGCTTTCTGTCTCTCTCTGTCTTTCTGGTGAGCACACGAGCCTTATAGCAAAAACCTCTAAAAAGAAATAAAAAGGGACCAGCAGTTAGCGTAATGGCTACGTCGCTGGACTCCCATGTAGTTGACCGTGGTTCATGTCCCAGACTCGGTGGCTTAAAGCTCACGCCGGGCGCGTGTGCGTGCGTGCCTAAGATCCTGAGAAGAGAATGGAGGAGAAGGGATTGCGGCATGGCCATCCACCCTGGGGGGTGATTTCTCGCTTTCTGTCTCTCTGCCTCTCTCTGTCTTTCTGGCAAGCGCACCCGCCCTGTAGCAAAAAAAAAAAAAAAAAAAAAAAAAAAAAAAAAAAACAACTTCTCTTAAAAAAAAAAGGAAAGAAAGAAAGAAAAGAAAAAGATACCTTAATGGGAAGATTTAGATTTAATACGTCTACCACATTTATACAACTCCAAGAAATTTCTGTTGAGGTCTACTGATCAGAAAGTAGTAATACTGCAATTTGGGTCCTGACTCTCCTACCTTCCTTTTATGCCTTCAAGCTATATATGTGATTCTCCTGTGCAGCTTTGTTCATTTGGTAGGAGACTGCAGCAACAAATAGATTCTCAGGCCTGAAAAACTTACCTATCAGAGCTCAACCATATCTAAGTGTAGGAAACCATCTCTCCAGGGGTTAGGATTCCCTACGCAGGAACTCCCTGAGGTCATTAGAACTAGTAATACATACATTTTGTCATTTAAACTTTATCAGGGCTCCAGTTGTGGTTCATTCACAGCAGTTCAATAACAGTTTTTCCACCCAGCATTCTCAGCTACCATGTAACCTCTTTTTTTGATGCTGATAAATTTCCATGTTTCCTGGTTCTTTTCACTTTTCTTTTAGACCGAGAGCAATTTACACCAGGATGGGCACCATGGTATAGTTTGATGGCTCACTTATTGGGGGTTTTGAAGTCAGGTTCTGGGTGTTCATTATCACTATAGGTCCTGCAGTAAATAGCATGGTGTTTTGCATACCATATTGCTAAATAAATATTAATTTAAATTATGCAGTTAAGGTCAAGCTGACTAGGGAAAGTGAAAATACACATGTTGATACTGGAAACATATTTAAAGGAATATAATTGCTGTGGTTTGAATATGTAGTCAAGAAATTTGTGCATTGAGATTTGACTGTGTTAAGTGTATATAAAGGTATTAAGTGAAAACTTGTCATTCTTTCATAATGTCCAAGGATGAGGCCTGGCGGACAGTGAGTGGTTAATGGTGATTGCATCATGGAGTTCACAGTCTCATGAGTACATTACTAATGTCATGAGAGACTTGATGAGTTCTAATTCTCATAAGAAAGGGGTTAGTTCCCATGAAAGCTGGTTGTCAAGAGCAGCCCTCACAGTGCAGTGATAAAGTACATGTATAGGGAACCACATCCCACACGGCTGACCATGGTTTGAATCCTGGCCCCAGCAGCTTGAAAATATTCTGGATACGTCCACATGCGTATCCCTAATTCTGATGGGATGAAGAAACGGAGGAAAGGGGTTGCAATGTAACCACCCCCTAATGAGGGGTGCTTTCTCCCTTTCATCCTTCTCTGACAAGTATACATGCCTCTGGCAAATAAAAAGAAATCAGTTAAGAGGCTCTCTCTCCCCATCTACATGTGCCCACCATCCTCTGTACTTCCTTGAGGCTTGCTTAGTCCTAGGATTTTTCACTTTTTAACCACCAGAATCATTTTTATAAATAAACTTCTTTTTTATAAAATCACCCAGGCTCAAATGTTTCTGTTAGCAGTGCAAAAATGTATTAAAACAATATATCATAGTTTTAAACACACAGTTTCTCATGTAATTGAGTCTATTCTAGAAGCAAGTGCCCATAACAGACTGGGACCAGAGACACTATTAATTATGTTATTGTATTTTCCATTTACCTATGTTTAATATTTAAATGTTCACTATAGTAAAGAAAATTAGCATTACTGGTCCAATAGCAGGATAAATATATTATAGCTTTCTGATATTCAAGGATGTTTTCTAAGCTGGTTTACACAAGTTGCATTTTCCAAGGGACAGTCTCAGATATAAATTTTTTCCATAACTATGGAATACAACAGCAGTCCAGGGGTACCAATAGGTGAGCTTAACATCTATAAGCTTCAGATTGCCAGCTAAGTCAAATAGGACAAATGGGGAACAGCAGATGGTGTAATGGCTGCATGGCTAGTCTCCCGCATAGTCAGCCACAGTTTGAGTCCTGAACCCAGCGGCTTAAGACTCATGCCAGGTGCATGTGCGTGCATGCCCAAAATCTCAAGAGGAGGATGGAGGAGAAGGAATTGTGTCATGGCCTTGCCCCCTGGGGGGTGATTTCTCACTTTTTGTCTTTCTACCTCTCTCTCTCTCTGGTAAGCACATGTACCCTATAGAGCAAAAATGTCTCTAAATAATAAATAATAAATAATAATCATCTACATGCTCAAAATCTATTATCTGGTAAGATGGACTAGACACAACTTTCCCTTTTCCTCATATTATTTACAGCCATAATTTGTGGCAATGTTATTAAAAAACAACCACCAAAAACAGACATAGAAAGACCTTGTAAACTGGAGAGAATAGAGAACAGCTAGAAACAAGAGGCCCAAAGAAATGACATGAGGCGAGCGCGAGATCTCTGGATTTTTGGGGTTCAGTTGGTTGGTTTGGTTTGTTTTGTTTTTGGGTTTATTTTTTTGCTTTTGTTTTTTTCCTCTTATATCCTAGACTTAGAGCTGAAGAAAACTGTCAACCCACCAGACACAGAAGACAGATTGAAAATAAATAAATATGTAAATAAACTGAGGATGGAAAGCATGACAGGATACTTTTAAACAATAACTGCTTTACTCAAAGCATCACAGGGAAACAGTGACCTCATCCTCAACCGCACCAGCAAAGGCAGAGAGATATCCATCCAGGATGCCCGTCTTTCCCGGCAATGATGTGTCCCTCCCTCTACCTGTTGAGGTAGTAACTAAAAAGGCTTAGTGGAGATTCATGATTCTCATTTCCTGGAGATAATGAAGCCACCTCTTCCGTGGTATGGGTAAAGAAGCACTCCTACCACTCACATCCCTGGCTGTAGGAGGAGAGGCCTTATGGTGAATGAGAGTTCCAACAGTAATGAGGAGTCCTTTCCCATGTATTATTAGGTAAAACAGGGAATCTAGCTTTCTCCCTTCGGTAAAGAATTGGCACCAAGTCCCCTGCCCATGCTAGAAGGGTGTCAAAGAAATCAGCTAAAGCAGAGGTTTAAATAAGATCCAGACGTTGTAACATAATATCAGAAATTTCCAAGTTTCAATCAAAAGGTACAGGGTCAGCAGTTAGTGTAATGGCTATGTCGCTGGACTCACACGTAGTCGACCGCAGTTCGAGGCTCAGATCCGGTGGTTTAAACTCACACCGGGCACATGTGTGTGCGTGTCCAAGATCCCAAGAAGAGAATGGAGGAGAAGGGATTACGGTGTGGCCATCCCCCCTGGGGGGTGATTTCTCTCTTTCTGTCTCTCTGTCTCTCTCTGTCTGTCTGGCGAGCGTACACGCCCTGTAGCAAAAACCTCTCAAAAAAAAAAAAAAAGTTATCTATTACTTCTAGAACTAGAAAATTCTAAAATCACATTCTAAAAGAATCACTAGAGGAAAACACTGAAATGATAGAGATATTGTAGTTAAGAAACAATTTATTAAAACCAATTGGAAAATTGCTTCAATAAACAATTATAAGCCAGTTTAAAAAATATAAAGACTCATCAACAAATAGACAGTCTCAGCAAAGAAATAGAGGACATAAATAGAACAATATGGGAATTATAGAAATTATAGAATGGAAAAATATAATGACTAATTTAAAAAAAATAAAACCTCAAAAACGTATTCAACAACAAAAAGGAGAGGTAAGATACAAGAATTAGGTGCTTGAAGACAGAACATGAAAAATCAGCAAATTTGAACAACAGAAAGGAAAGAAGCTAAAAGAAATAAACAATCGAAGAGACCTGTGGGAAAATAATAAATGATATAACACTGGTGATATGAGAGTCCTAAGGAGATGATAATGAAAAAGGGATTGAAAGTAAAGTCAAATAAATATATCAGAAATATCTGCAAATTTGACAAAAGGAATAAACAGACACACACACACACACACACACACACACACACACAGGAAACTGAGTGAACCACAAGAGAATACCTGCCCCCATACCTCTGTTCAAAACATTTCTGAGAAACTTCTGAAAATACAAACAAAAACAATCTTGAAAGTACTGGGAAACCACATTTCATGTCTAGGGTAAATAATGTGAAGTGGTTTTTTTTTTTTTCATCTTTTAAAATTATTATTTTGTTGAATTGACAAGTAATAATTGTACATATTGATGAGGACGGTATGATATTTCAACACATTCAGTGTGTAATAATCAAATCAGGGTAATGAGCACAACGATCACCTCAAATATTTATCACTTTTTAATGTTTGGAACACTTAAAATTCTCTCTTCGAGCTCAGTAAGTTGTTGTTACATCTAGTCATCATACAGTGCCGTTCTCCATAATTCATTCCCCTTAAGTAGCTATAATTTTTTAATCTGTCAACTGATCTCTCTTTTCTATGCCTAGTTCATCTCACTTAATGTCTTCCAGACTCATCCATGACACTGCAAATGGCAAGATTTCGTCATTTTATGGCTAAGTATCTGTACATTTTCTTTGTTCATTCATATGCTGATAGACATTTGGGAAGTTTCCAGCTGTTGTTCTATTAATAAGTTTTTCTCATTCTGGTCATAGATTGTTTTTCTGAGTGTTTGTGGTGAGGGTGGAGCAGCTTTTTGGGAGGTGGGTGGCACCAAGTGAGCGAGCTGGCTGCAAGCACTAGTAGGGGAGAGAAGTACAGGGCTGCAGGGTCTGGGGGAGCATGTGGCCTAGTGAAGGGAGAATTGCTGGCTGGGACAATGAGAGTAAGATGTGCCAGGCCCTAGACCATGGAGTGTTTCCACAAGTTGCATGGGCCCCTGTTGTAAAGGTGGGGTAAAAGTACAGGTAGCAAGAGCAGGGAATGCTGGCCTATGATATGTTGGGATACTTCATCAGTTCACCCAGTCCTGAGCACAGCCACCCAAAACAGCTTTGGATCACCCATATCCTGGAATGTTTGATTCTGCATGGGTTTGGATGCTGGGGTCATGTCTCTACTGCTCAGTCACGCTGGCATCTAAATCTGCCTATGGTGAGTTACTGACAAGTTTTCAGGAATGTGGAGACAATGGGGTATTCATCCTCTGGGCAAGTTTCACTTTAGCAATGGCTCTGGTTTCAAAATGGAACAGTCCTATATAAATTTGAGTCAAGGGGTTAGGGATCACTCTGTGCATGTTCCTTCTCTAGAGCTGTACAGACATATGGATTTCAGGGAATTCTCTACACTCAGCCTGGGGACCAGGAGGAGCACCAGAGGCCTTGACTGGTAGCAGTACAGATGTCCATGTGAGACTGTTGAGGATTTCCCATGTATCCTTTCCCACCAGTAGGGAATCTTTCTTGACTCCAGGCAGATCTTGGCTCAGTGTTTTGTTATTTTTTCTATGCTACCATCTTGAGACTTTTGTTTCAGAAGCTTTCAGTCATTTCCTTGGTGGATTCCAGTGTTCCTCCTTATACATTGTACTTAAAGTGTATTTATTTATTTGTTATCTTATTCATTTTCATAGAAGTGACAAGCACGGGTACTTCCAGACAGCCATTTGATGGCTACAGTAGATTTATCAGAAATCATGGAGGAGGGGAACCAGCAGTTAGCATAATGGCTATGTCGCTGGACTCCCATGTAGTCGACTGCAGTTCGCGTCCTGGACCTGGTGGCTTAAAACTCACGCTGGGTGCATGTGTGTGCGTGCCCTAGATCCCGAGAGGAGAATGGAGGAGAAGGGATTGCGTCAAGGCCATCCCCCCTGGGGGTTGATTTCTCGCTTTCTGTCTCTCTGTCTCTCTCTGTCTATCTGGCGAGCACACGCCCTATAGCTAAAACCTCTCAAAAAATAAAAATAAAAAAAGAAATCATGGAGGATGGAATGAAATGACATATTTTCTAAGAACTGAAAGAAATTAACTGTCAAGCCATAATTCTATAGCCAAGATAATACTTTTTCAGGATTCAAGGAAAAATCAAGATGCCCCTCCTCCAAAAAAAAAAACCAAACCTAGGTATAATTACTCCTATTACACCCATTTTATATATCAGATTCTACTAAGCTGGCTCAGGTGATCTTTCCAGAAATCCTCTGTCCCCTCGACACTGACCCAGAATTTACCTAAACAAAGGGAGAGTTTTTCACCTTTCTTAGTGAGAAAGCATAAGAGCTTTAAATATTTTATGTACCCTTACAGAATTGGTTGTGCATATTTATGTTTAATAGTAATGTATTTTAAATGTTGGTTTTATCTCTCTATGCTAATCCTTTCAATATATTCATGATTATGGTGTTTAATAACCCTTCCTAATATTGTTTACAGATGGCTAACCAAATCAGATAAATAAATCCCTTGAACTCTACACATTACAAATGCTAAGACCCAGAGTAGATAAGACCAGTTGAGCAGCTTATCTCAGAAAATGATACCTAGAAAGTTGGAATGAAACATCGGCTCTATAGACCTAAAAGGTAGAATGAAAGAAAAGTATTATTTAATTTGTGGTTGTAGTAATGGAGTGTATTTCCTATTTTTCTGTATTTTAAAATTTTCTTTAAAACAAGAATTTGAATTTTTCAGAAAAAAATTAAACATTATAAAATTTCTAATTATGTACCACACATCCTTAGAGTCAAGTTCTAGTGTAGCTAGCATGGGATGTGTAAGTAAGCATTTGGCAATGCACAATATGAGTTTGGGAAATCTGCCGACAATGTGATAATCTACTTAAGGTAAACCCCCTCTTCTTCACGGAGACAAAAATCTATTTAATGTGTTCTTTCAAATCCTTTTCCATCTGTTACTCATCTGGCCTTTGGGTCCTATCTTGATAATCTTAGCTTTGTCTGTGTCTTCTGTAACGTGATCCTAATATTTTGTCTATTGTTCTCTCACACGTATAGGTATGTGTGAATGTATGTGGATGTCTCTGTGTCTGTATTTGTAAGTGTGTATCAGTATGAGCAAATACGCACTTGTAAGGGTATACATACCTGTATATGTGTCTGTTAGGTTGTGTGTACTGGTTGGGTGTGTTCATGTGTGTATATTTGCTTTGATTTATCTATTCATATAATAATCATTTGCTTTTTTTCTTATCTATTTACTTAGTTACCTACATCAAATCTACCGACATCTTATCCAAAACAAGAATTACTTCAGTCTTTCAGAATATTGTTTTACTTAAACTCAAATGACTATCTAATCAGAAATATACACCCAATAACTAAAATGTGCTAAGCACTATGCAAGTTACTGTGACTACAAAGATTAAAATGTGCAGTTTCTGCCCTTTAAAAATTTTATTTTTAAATAAGAAGATAGACAACTAAAATGTATTTGTCATTTAACTAAAACAACACACTCCTGCCTAAACTTTCTCAACATTTATTTAAATAAAAAGTTAAAACTCTTTGGTTCTTCCCATCAAATCTAATAATACGAACTCAGGTCTTTCTTCCAATGTTTCACCACCTCTGTCACTTCCTGACATCCAACTGACATTCTAGTGGACCTGATTGATTCAAGTTTTTAGAAATATTTATTCTTCCTCCATTGCCTCAAAACATTGGACATGCTATGAACATATTTGGCCTACCCTTTCTCTCTCTTCCAATTTCAACACATTTAGATCTCAACCACTCTTCCAAACCAGTATTTGATTTTCAGATAAAATTTAAATCTCTTTAATAACCTTTTTCAATTGTACCCATCCTGTAACAACTCCCACGATTTTATGAGTCAGTCAAGAAAGTATAACAGATCAATGTTGTGCTAATCACTCTGATAGGTACAAGGAATATAGCCATGAATAAAATAAACAGTTTCCATCTGTATGAAGTTTAGAGCCAGGCTGTAAAGGTGGACACTTAACAAATTATATTTAGAACATGTGCATGATGAAGAGTGAAAAAACTCTGTGAAACAAGATACAAAATACTATAGAAGTGTATAGTAAGCATGTTTATATTATTTATGCAAAAAAATAGTTAAGTGGTAAACACTTTGAGGAAAAAAACACTTATTTGTTGTATCTACAGGTAGCTCATATAAATAGCAGGTATTCAAAGAATATTTACTAAGCAGATAAATTTTTATGAGATTCTTGCCATAGGGCATGTGTACTCACCAGAGAGAAACAGAAACAGTGAGAGAGAAAGTGAGAAATCACCCTCTTGGGGAATGGCAATGCCACAGTCCCTTCTCCTCCATTCTCTTCCTAGGATTTTAGGCGTGCATACATATGTGCCCGGTGTGATTTTCAAGCCACCAGGTCTGGCACTCGAACTGTGATTGACCATGTGGGAGTCCAGCACCTTAACCATGCTACCTGCTGGCCTCATGGAAAAATAAATTTTAAAATATTAAAACTTTAGGTTAGTTAGAATAACAAGAATGTGAAAGGAATGGATATGCCATGAGGCTGCTTTTCATTGCATTTTATCAATGATTTGGCAAGAAAATAAGAATAGAATTCTAATGGAACTTTACCATATCTTCTTTATTTCAGTCATATCTATGTTCTCAGTATATCACACTTATGAATTATGAGTCAGACTTTTATTCTAGATGACCACCATAATTGTTCAGTGACTTCTAGAATAAGCAGTCTATTCTAAATAACAAAGATTTCTAGCAAATAAAAAAGCTTATTGAGTATACCTACAGCACTACAATTTTTCTAGGAGCAAATTTAATCACACCAATTAAACAAACATCATAACTTTGTTAGTGTTTTATTAGCCATTAGGCCAGAAACCTTTCTAAATTAAATCTCAACTAAAAGAACACTCAAGAAAAAATACAGCTATTTGGAGACATCAGTGAATACCACCATTTCAGAAAATGCACTTCATTTTCAACTCTATCATGTCATGTTTCATATCTGTTCTTGTTTTTAGAACAGGAAAAAAAATTCAACTCAAGAATCCTTTTTTAAAAAAAATAAATATTTTATACAATCATTGACTGAATTTAATGAAAGTGATTTATGATTTACTCTATTATAGGGCCAGGCTAAAATACTAACACTATCCTAACAGATGGATAGAGCAATTTAATCACTAGACTAGTAATAATTTGATTTCCCAAATCCAATTATTCAAAATACAGATTATTCATTGAGAAATTAGGTGTGAAGTTAAGATAACTTAAAGCCTTAAAAACTACTTATTTTCAAGGGTTGAGTTACTATGTGTTTTCTGACAAATATGTGCTTAAACCCATACTGCAATTGCTATTTTCATTCTATTCTCTGATATACTCTATCAGAGTATATTAAAACACTGAATATGAACTCCATTCAATAAATCATATTATTTCCTCTCAAGTCTTTCTTTTCAAATTTGTTGTTGCTGTTAGAGTGATTTTTGCTATAGGGTGCATGCACTTGCCAGAGAGAGAGAGAGAGAGCCAGAGACAAAAAGCAAGAAATCATACCCCAGGGGGTATGGCCACACTGCAATCCCTTCTCCATCATTCTCTTGGGATCCTGTGTATGCACGTACATGCTCGTGGCATGAGTTTTAACTCATCAAGTCCAGGTCTTGAACTGTGATCAACTATGTGAGAGTCCAGTGACATAACCATTATGTCACCTGCTGATCCCTAATATTTTAAACTCATAAAATAAAAAGAAAAAAGTTGTATCTTGTACTCTCAACTTTCAGAGCCATGGTGGACCTCTTTGAATTCTAGAGGCAATATGTTTGAATGTGATTTTTGACCCAGTATCAATCCAATCTTGCATTTCCTAAAAATATAAACATTGCCAGTAGGTTCAATTTCCTTTCTTTTCTTTTAAAAATCTTGACAGAGGGCACGTTTGCTCTCTGAAGAGAGACAGAGAGGGAAAGTGAGTATATACCCCCTAAGGGGAATGGTCATGCTGCAAGCCTTCTCTTTTATTTCTCCCTTTTTTGGGGGATTTTGGGCCGTGCACACACATGGACTCAGCAGTCAGCCAGCTGGGATCCAGCCTGCTGCCTTAACTACTATGCCACCAGCTGGCCCCTCAATTTTTAATGAAAGTTACTCCTTCACTTAGGCCCTTATGACTCAGCAAAAGCAATGATGTTGAAGCTTTTTCATTAACTCCTGGTGTATATCTATGCCTGACAGAACATAAATGACTGACTTCTGTATATTAAATAATCACATAAAGTAAAATGCCTATTTTGAAGATGGTATCTAAAATATCAATTCACAAATTTTAATGTGCATAGCAGCATTCCGTTATCAAGAAAACATGAAATTTACAAAGATTTGATTCAAGCAGGTGCAAAACCACAGATGCATTTCATAAGTAGGTATAGTAGGTTTGTGAAACACTTAATTTTGCTGCATTGCCACCTTGGTTACCACCATTACCTATGGCCTCTAAACATGTCCTCATACTCATTTGCACGAACTACCAGGAGATAGACAGCTGTAGCATTAGAGTGCATCCCTGGTGGCTTTGAAAGCCAGTAATGAAGGAAAACACTACCAGTGAGCAGAAATGATGATATATAACTGAATGCTTGTTTCATCTGGAATAAATGCTGTCTAGAGATGACTCTACATCAATTACATCAACTCTTGGGGAGTTGCAAACAGTTATTTCACATATCAAAGGACAGGAAAAAAATAAGATTAAAGGGTTGATGCCATAGACGTCTGGACAATACTGTGTGGACAGAATCTTGGAACAGGCACAAAGTGTAAGGATGTAAAGGGCATTGACTGTAGCAGAGGCTCTCATCAATCCCATGTCAAAATGTCTTCTGTGAATGACCATATGCCTAATTCCCCAGCCATCCCAGTGGTTACTCATTGGGCTAATACAGAATGTGTCCATGAACACAGAGATGGAGAGTATGCATGGGAAAAATTTTAATTTTCTTTCCAAAAGAGATCTACACCCTTTGCAGATTAGCCAACCAGTCAAATAACAGACATCAATACAAAGCCCTCATTCCCCAATGCTAAGTTGGAGAGCATCAGCCAGGGGCAGTTTCATTTCACTAGACATCTTCCTTCCTGAAAATGTCAGTATTTGGTCTGACCGTAAGGTGCAGCAGTAATGCACTGCTCAGGACAGGCTGATTCCTCATGATGACAGTGGTTCAGATCTCCAGCCCGGTCAGCCCTGAAACACTCTGGGCATGCATCTTAGTGTCTAAGATCTAACAAGCTAGAGGACCAGAAGAAGAAGATTTCGGTATGACCAAACCCTGTAGAGGGAACACCTTTGTATCCCCCTCTCTTTCACTCTCTCTCTCTCTTGCTTATATGTGTGTGTGCACATGCTCAGATCATGAAGAAACAAATAGAAAATGTCAGTACTTTATCTTCACTAAACATACATGTATGTGTCAAACACTCATACTTGCAAAGCTTTTGCCCACATTACCATCCAAGCCTTTTCATGGCTTCAGTGTTCTATGCAACATGCTTTTCTAATGCAAGAATTTATTTTTCATCTAAAGCAGTGAGGTAATAAAATCCTGATATAGAGTTTATTTACCCAATAGCAACTCTTAGAAAATGTGAAATGGTCTATTGATTATTTGGTCATAGTGTAATCTGGGTGGTACTTTGTTAAGGATTTAGTCCTTCAAGACATGGTATGGGCTTTAAATCAGCATTCAATGCAAAGGGTTGTCCCTCCCGGAGTTAGTCTGCACTGATCCAAAGATTTCTTTAGCCATAAACTTAAATGACCCCTGCACATTAAGCATTTCTTCTTCTCGCTGAACATTTTCTTCTGTTGATGGAGAAGATGGCCATGAGAATAATTGTACCAAGTGAAATAATAGCCATTCAATTGAACCAGAAGTTGGGATGGCTGCCTGGTCATTTTGGGCTTCTATGTCACTAGGACAACAGGAAAAGAAAGAGCTTACTGTATTGACAGAGGCTTTAATTCTGATTACTCTGAAAAGTAAGACTGTGACCAGAAAAGAAAAAAGTTTCTTTTTTCACAGGATTTATTTTATGTTTTGTTTTGTTTTTAATTTTTCAAGATGGCACAAGAGTTTTATACTAAACATCTATATCCTTTCATCTAGATTTAGCTTCATCACTTTGTAGATAATAGACAGACAATGATAAAAATAGATTGCTATCAACCAATAGACATAGATAGAGAGATAGAAAGGTAGATAGAAATAAGCATCTGGTAGTACATTCCCACAATTTCGCAGGAATTCTTTCTTAGATGCTCAGCCCAGGAAAATATCTTAAAATAAAAGCATGAGTCTAGCTACAATGGTGCAAGTGGGAGGAATACCGCTGAGTGATACTGGAGACCATATGGAGGCTTCAAGTGCACATTCCAGGTCTATTGAGCACCCCAGGCAAGCCTACGATCCTGGCTGGTTACAGAGAAGGATTGCAGCATGGCCTGTTGAAAGTACCTCTCTCTCTCTCTTTCTCTTTCTCAAAGGAGAAGAAAGAAATAAACTTTGAGAAATAAATGAAAATGTGGTCTTTTTTGCTGTACAACATTTTAGGTAGTACAGGCATAAAGTCACTAAGCTGAGAAGAAATAAATTTCAGATCCTGTTGGTGATCCTGATTTATGTCATGTACCCAGGCTCACCATTTCCCATATGGCAAGAAAGCAACTGGAAGAATATTTTTCAGGGTTCTTTCACAGGTGGGAGGTGGGAGCAGTGCCAACTTGACTCCTGTGTTCATGCAGGAAGACTGGCTCATGTTCGCTGTCTCACACGGAACGCTTACTTCATATGACCCTGCAGGGCTAACTTCATGACTACCACAGGATGCCCGTAGTATAGCACACCCATGAATTCATTCTGCTCTCGTGGACTTCTAATTCATTTCTGGCCACAAAGTTATTTATGATATGCTTGATTCCACCTAAGACGTTTTAGTTTTCCTTTTCATACTTTAAATATCATTATTATGGATCTGTCACAGGGAACATAATATGGAAGCATAAACTATTTGCAGTATCTTGGTTGGGAGTAATTTCCAGGATCACAGCATGTGGTCATGTATAATTGTACAGTTTCTTTAAAGCATAAGAACACCTCAATCGAGGGTGAGCTGTATCAAAAATCTATCCTGGGACCAGCAGTTAGCGTAATGGCTATGTCGCTGGACTCCCACGTAGTCGACCGCGGTTCGAGTCCCGGACCCGGCGGCTTAAACTCACGCCGGGCGCGTGTGCGTGCGTGCCCAAGATCCCGAGAGGAGAATGAAAGAGAAGGGATTGCGGCGTGGCCATCCCCCCTGGGGGGTGATTTCCTTCTTTCTATCTCTCTGTCTCTCTCTGTCTGTCTGGCAAGCGCACGCGCCCTATAGCAAAAAAACCTCTCTAAAAAAAGAAAGAAAAAAAAAAAAAAAAAAGTCTATCCTGAACCTTCACAACAAGTTGTGTGCATGGCCAAAGACTAAATCCACCTGTAAGAAGAGACAACTTCTTATTCTTATTAACACAAAGGAATTATCTGTCAGCCAAGACATGGACGCATACATGTGTGCCCAATGAGAGAGAATATCTTTTCACTAGTTCACATAAAGGCACTCTATGGGCTTATAATGTCCTTGTTCATTTCTTTGGTGTGAAAACCCTTTCCAGAGAATTCTTGAACAGTAATAACAGAGTTTTTAAGTCTCCACGTAAAAATCAATAGAGAAAATATGTTGTAAACTCCATATCTGTAATAATAAAGATATAAAATGTAAAAATATTATTTCAATAAGATATGACAGTAATGTGTACACATCTAAAAAGAGAGCTTTAAATTATATGAAATAATTAATTTTAGAACTGAAATCCTAATTATAGTTGGAGATTAACACTACTCTCTCAGTAACTGATAGAATAAACAGACACAAAATGAGCTTATTGGTCTTTGACCATGTCACCCCACAGCAAAATACACATTCTTTTCAACTACACCTAAAATATTCACCAAGAAAAATCATAATCTTGCTCCTGCCAAACAAACAAACAAGAAATGAGAAAGAAAAAGAAAGAAAGAAAAAGAAAGGGAGAAAAAAAGAGAGAAAGAAAGAAAAAAAGAAAGGAAAGAAAGAAAGAAGAAAGAAAGAAAGAAAGAAAGAAAGAAAGAAAGAAAGAAAGAAAGAAAGAGAGAAAGAGAGAGAGAGAGAAAGAAAAGAAAGAAAAAGAAAGAAAGAAAGAAAGAAAGAAAGAAAGAAAGAAAGAAAGAAAGAAAGAGACAGAGAGGGAAAGAAAGAAAGGAGAAAAAAGAAATAAAGAAAGAGAAAGAAAGGAAGGAAAGAAAGAAGGAAAATGCAAGTAACTTAAGACTATTGAGATCATACGAAGTTTGTTCTCTGACTACAATAGAATTCATCTATAAATCAAAGAGAGAAAGTTTCCAAAATATTTAGGAATTTAACAGATGTACTTCGAAATAACTAATGTGTCAAACAAGTCCCAAAAAATCAGAAAATATTTAGAATTAACATTAAATGAAAATATAAGTAAATCAAAATTTGTGGCATACAGCTAAAGAATTGTTTAGAGAAAGTTTTACAACATAAATGCTTATATTAGAAAAGAAGAACAGGGTTTAGTAGGTGGCATGGTGGTTAAGGTGGCTAGATCTCACATGGTCAATGTGTGCAAGAATCTCAAAAGGAGGAAGAAATGGAGGAGGAGGGCTTGCAATTTGTCTCCAATGGGGTACTTTCTTACTCTCTCTCTCCTCTCTCTCTGTCTCTGTCTCTCTTTCTGGTAAATATATCCCCTTAGAAAAATTGAAAAAAAAAGTGGAAAATGAAATTGTCATGAGAATTTTAAAAAGGAAATCATTAGAGCAGAAGAAAACAGGGTAAGTAGGGCCAGCCTATGGCATAGTGGTTAAGATGGCTAGATTCCTTATGGTTGACTGAGCAGTTCAAGTGCTGGATCCAGTGGCTTGAGAAACATCCTGGTAGCCATGTGCATGAATGCCCAAAATCCTGAGAGAAAATTGGAGGAGAAGAAATTGTGTCATGGCCATCTTCCTTAAGGTGATGCTTTCCTTCCTCTCCGTCTCTTTCTCTGGAGAGTACCCTATAGCAAACAAATAAAAAATACTTAATCATTTAGTGAAAGGAAGAAAACTTATGTGAAGAATTTATGTCCTAGTCCAGCTCATATGACAGTCTCTAGGGTGTGGAATTTCAGTACTAGAAGTCAGATGGTCAACCATAGGTTCAGATCCCTGACTGGTAGACTTAAAACATACCAAGTATGTGCATACTGCCCACGATCTTAGAGGGCTGAAAGAAGGGGATCATTGTGCGATGAGACCCTGTTGAGGGTGCTTTCCTCTTTCTTTCTTTCATGAATAAAATAAATAATATTTTTTAAATTATTTTATTGTTTAACTTTATTTATTTACTTACTTATTTTAATTTGACCAGAGAGGGACAGAAAGAGAGAGAAAGAGAGAATGAAAGTGAGAAATCAAGCCTCCTGGTCTGAGACTTGAACTGCTGTTGGTCATGTGGGAGTCCAGCACCCTTAGCCACCATGACACCTGCCAGCATCAATAAATAATCTTTAAAAAGAGAGTTTATAGCTTGACAAACTAAGTTCCAACAATAAGTGCACAGAAATTCTTACTAACATGTAAGATCTCAGAAAATATTGTGATTAAGAGATCTTTCTGAGGTATCTACTAAAGAGATTCAAATAATGAAAAAGACAAGAAATTCATGAGATAAAAATTAATAGTAAATATTAAATATGTAGTTATGTGTAGAACTACCAATGCCATTTAAACATTTGATTGGCCAATTAATAGCAAATATTGAATATATAGTTATATGTAGAACTACCAATGAACAAATTCACTATCTAGAAAACTGTTAAATAAAAAGAAAATAAAGCATTTATCTTGCCTACCTTATATGAATTAATGGGTAGCATATAGTTGAAGAGAAGTATTTTTAATTTATTCTAATTAGTAATCAAATAAAAATGATATCATTATTTTACCTACAGCAATAAGCAAATCTAGGCATTGAATATTCAAGACCATGGACATAAAAAGAAAAATGTGAAAACCATAAAGTATATATCTCCTAATGAATGAACACATCACCTGCAAACTTGCCAAAGATATCAAGTCTGAATCTGATTATGATTCTGGGTCTATATAGCAATTGGCAAGAAATAAAGAAAGAAGGATTTGTTGAGCTAAATTATAAATTGGAAATAATCAAAATCCAGTATATGGGAAACCTCTACATCAAACACCTCAGGTTCTTGAACAGACAAAATGTAAGAAAAATAAATGAAGGAATGGAGAACCTATAGGCTAAAAGATATGTATCAAATTAAAAATAAATGAGCAAGTATGAAATATAGAGCATAAGAATGAACACCTGTGTGTTAAAATATAAAGACAAGCAAAGAAGTGATCACTTCAATTTTTAGTTTTATAGAGAGAGAGGATTCATGACTGAGGTGAAGAAAACGGAGGAGCTCCTACAATGACTGGCATCATTCTGATTTTATAATCTGGGTGGTGATTACAAGTGTACCAAACCTAGTATAATGAATTAAACTATATATTTATGTTGTATGGTTTTATGTATTTTGTGTTATTTTAGAACAAAGATTTTAAACCAAAACCAGCAGACGGCATGTCATTGGACTCTCATATAATCGACCACTGTTCCAGTCCTAGACCTGGCAACTTAAAACTCACACCGGGTATGTGCATGTGTGCTCAAAATCCTGAGAAGAGAATGGAAGAGAAGGGGTTGTTTTATGGCCATACACCCTGGGGGATGATTTCACTTTCTGTCTCTGTCTTTCTCTGTCTGTAAGGCAAGCACACATGCCCCACGACAAAAATCTCTCTTAAAAAAAAAAAAAAAAGAAAAAAAAAATCCCCAAAGAACAAAACAACCTAGAATAAAGTAAAACAGTCCCTGAGACTCTGTAATGGATAGGCCTGTACTAAAGTATAAAATTTGTTCAAATTGCCTCAGTCTTTGAGGCATCAGTGGAAGAAACAGAAGCATTGATGGGTCGGTTAAATATCATGTGGTACATTTAACAGTGCAAATACTGTTATCAAAGCACTGAGCCCAGGCTCTAGCACAGTCTTAAATTTTCCTGGGTAAAATAGCATCTGAACTGAGAAGTAACAACTCAGGAGAGTATAGAGAGAAATGTTCCAAGTAGAAACAGGAGCAAAAGCAAACAAGAAAGAAAAACAAAGCAAAAGACATCAAACTGAAACAAAAAGATGGTGCATAAAAGTCATACAGAAAGTTATAACTGAACTCTGAAAGGTGCAGTGGATAAAAATAGCACCTACTTCTTTAAGTAAATATTTCAATAGTCAAACATATTCATTTAAGATGAATTTATATGTTCACTTCATACGTCCTACCACATTAATTCAAAGTCACACTCTGTAATATCTCTAAATACGATTGTATCTGGCCCCCAGTTCTTTTAACTGTAATAATAATCATGTGGTGGATATTTCAGAGTAGTTTATGATATGATATGGATAATGGTTTGTCCTCCAAAGGTTCTTAGTGGATAGTGATTGAATCATAACAGTACTAGTTTCTCCTGAGAGAATTGAGTGAGTTCTAGCTCTCATGAGAAGTTAGTTCTCCTGAGAGCAAGTTGTCCTATAAAAGAGACCTGCTTTCTCTCTCTGCACATGCATACCAATCCGCTTCTGTCAGTCCCGTTGTAGGCTAGCCTCATGCCAGTCTCTCTCTTTAGGTCATTTCCGTCACCAGAATTGTGAGTCAAATAAACCTTTCTTTATAAATCACCCAGGCTTAAGTGCTTTTGTTTGTTAGCAAGGAAATAATAGACTAGGGTAGTCTAGACCTTGTTTAGTTATGCTGATGATTTCAGAGGCAACATTAGAGTAAACAGCTGGCAAGATAATCCATACTTTTTTGTGCAAATAAACCAAAGAACAGAGCTTATAATATAAGCTTGTATTTCAAGTGGATCAGTTACTATGGCTTCTTTTTACTAGTACAACATTTGAAAATCTAGTTGAAAAATCTTCATTTATTGTAATCGACAAGGTATCCATATTTACAAAACAGATTCCCTTCAATATAACTAAATTAATCATTTGGTAAATATTTAAATGATACTGGTCATTTCATGCTGGAACCTGAATTACTTACAAGTGGCACATATGACATTGTTAATATAGGAAAAGAATATATGATTTTCTGTAATCACTCCGTTTTCTGGAAGAAAATGAGTGAACAGTATTTGACAATATAGTACATTATTATGAAAATATAAATTAGGTAAGGTGCCATTTTCTTTTTTTATTAGATTTATTTATTTTACATTCATTCACTGAACATCATCACAGCATACAAAATGCAATTTTCCTTCAAGATGACATTTTCAACAAAAACTCAAAATGAGAAAATGATTCTTGCATAAAGATATTTTCAAAAACTTAGATCGATTAACAGTTACTAAATCAAGGTTTTTTAATCAAAATATGAATAACAAAGTGATGTTTTGTTATTCAACAATTGGAAACAAGTTATATTGCATGTATCTGAAACTGGCATATTTCAATAATGGAAATTAAACAATCATTAATAAACTTTTCCATTGCCTAAGTGATCTTCTTAAAAATATATGCTTATTGGCAAGATCCTTTCAAGCAACATGCAATCGGTCATTTAAAAATCCTTTTTTCCTAAAATAAGTCACAGAAACCATTTAAATATTGATTTATTCTTTTATAAAAAGTTATTTGTAAGCAAAATGTCAACCAATAAAAAAACAAAATAATGGTGAAGACTTGGTATCAAATATGCTCAAGAATATTTTATGCTAGAGAGATGAAATAAAATATAAGAATAAATCCATCCTGTCTGAAAAAAAGGAATAAATTAATTTGACATTAACAATTACTATAGGAGAATCACAACTTTAGTAAGATAGTATTTTCTGGGGCTGGTAGGTAGCATGGTGGTTAAGGGCTCTGGACTCCCACATCGTCAACCGTGGTTCAAGTCCTGGACCTGACTTTCTCTCTCTTTCTCTGTCCCTCTCTGGTCAAATTAAAAATAAATAAATAAAGTCGAATAAGATAATTCTTAAAAATAAAATAAAGATAGTATTTTCTTCTTAACAGGTGAACAAAATAGTCATCTTTACTTTATGAGAAAATTAGTTTCTATTTTGCTTTTGTTATATCACGAAAGGGTATGAGGCAGGCATAAGCTACATATCTCTTATTCTTAAGATTATTTATTAATTTGTGCAAGTTCTTCTTTCGCCTTTGAAATTTACTCAACAGAGCTGTTGTGTTTAGAATTGATTTTGCTGTCTCAGCCACATTAAGGCTGAGATGCTTTTTGGCTTTCATCTGAATGAACAATTTCCTAGTTAGACACACTGGATTTGGGGTTGGATCAATAAAAGCTTTACTGTGTCCTTTCTCTTTCCTCTTAGTGCTCACAAAAGAGAACTAAATTCCATTCATCTTTTCACTTGCCACAGTGGAATCTTTAGCAATGCAATGCTGGCTTGAATGAAGAAACATAGCGAGAAATTGGCAGAGAAACAAATAAGACTTCTCTATTTCCCATGCCCGCGCCCCTGAAGATCAGTTACCTCTGGGTATGCATGTAAATTTGCCTCACTCTATTTGTCTTTGCTGTGCTTTGGGAGAATAAATCCTTATCAAAGGTTTAGTGTAATCCTGCTGAATCTTAAGTGGCTAACTCTTAAGTGTTTTGCAAGGAAGCCAATTTGATTAGATCCCGGGTATTTAAATTTAAAGGATTTTGAATGGATTAAGTCAAGGGGTTCTTTCACTGCTTTGAATAGTGTCATTTAAAGTGACCAAGTATTCAAAAGTCAGAATTTTATAATATGCATGAGCATTCATAAAAATTATTTTTGGGATGCCTACCCCATTTCATAGACACTAATGAAAGAACTATAATGTCATTTTATGTGGCATATTTAAACTGAAAATAGCCAATCCTAACTATCAGCTGTGAATGAACACCATTTTATGAACAAGATGTATTATACCACACAGGGGATGGTAGCTGCTAAGGAAGAACTATTTCTGCTCTTAAACAAGTCTGCTGGTGATTCCACAGCTTTATATTCCAGTCTGCTTTTATACATCACTCTAGTCTAAGGGTCATACAAGTTTCCTACTGAAATGGGCAGTACTTTTTGGCTCACGAATTTACTGTCTCTTCTCAGAAACTTTATCTGCACAACGTATGAATAAAATATTGATCCATTTTTTCTAGTTCAAATCCCTTTGGACACTTCTTTTATTGGACATAAATAATGAAAAGACAATGAGATAGTCAAGAGAAAAAAGGAAAAATAGTTGAAGGAAGGTCAGGGAAGTATGGAAGTAATATAGAAAATGTAATTTTTTAATAAGAGAGAAAGACGACAGGAGACATTTCATGATCAGTATGTAGAAGACATGCTCAGGAATTAATAGAAGTAATAAAAAGAGTACAGGCATTCATTTATTTGACAAATATTTGTTGTGAGATTATTCTATGTCAAGCACTATTTTAGAGCCCAGCATATAATAATATAAGCAATCAATGAACAAAAATGTCTTATGTTTCTACTTTCAGGCTCTTACATTCCAAAGAGGAACAACAGACAACAGACAACAAATGAAAGTAAGTAAAGTATTTAGTATGCCAGATATTGCTGTATACCATAGAAACAAATAAGAAATGTGGAAAGGATGGGTTGGTAGTGCTTCATATTGAACTTCATACCAGTCTTTACTAAGGAAAACAACTGATAGATATTATTTCCTAAATTATTACTTAGAAAATGAAAAATATATACCAGGCTATAAAATTAACTATATCATAATAACTTCCCAGGGTAGGACAATATATATTTTAAAAAGAAGAAAATGAAAAAGAAAAGTAGAGGGCCAGCAAGTGGCGTGGAGGTGAAGGCAGCTGGACTCCACCTAGCTGACTCTGAGGTTTGAGTCTCAGCCCCAGCAGCTTGAAAATCACATTGTGCACATTTGGATATTTGCCCCAAATCCTTAGAGAATGGAGGAAAAAGGATTGCAGCATGACCATCCCTCCTAGAGGATTATCTCTCACTTTCCTTTCTCTCTCTCCGTCTCTCTCCAGTGAGTGTGCTTGCCTTATAGTTAATTTAAGAGGAAAAAAGAAAATAAATATAAAGTTAAAAACGTGTAACTCTTGGCTAATGGGTAAAATTTATCATTCCACTTCCACCATTCTACAGGTCTGAGAGATTACTATTATGGATCAAATCCAAACAAAAGATCTTAAATACTAGGCTGATAAGTATAGATTAATGAATACTTGACACTATGTGAAAGCTATGTTAATGAATAGACCAATGCAGCAAACCTAGTGAAGTGTGAAAAAGACAAAGTGTTTCAGTAAGAAGGAAAAATCTGCTCAAGATACTTGGATTCTTTCAGAAATGACTAAATATATGAATTGAAAGAAATTGATGAAGATGATTAGGTTAGATTTTTCTGAAGACCTATAATGTAAAGCTATGTAAAAGATTATTTTAAAATGAGAATATATAAATGGGAAATATTTTTATAGCACTATTGGATGTTGAGAGAGAAGATACAAATTTTGCTTAAGATGTAGTATCTAAATAGTGAGACTCTTTAAAGCTTATGCAAGTTATAAGGAAATACTGTGGAACACAGTCTTTCATAGTGTCAGCATCACATAGCAGTTCTAGGTCAAGCTGATGGAAATGAAGCTATCAATTCATATTTAATAACAGTTATTGAATACCTCCCATCATACAGGGTCATGTACTGAATATTAAATTACAGAGATATTTTAAAAAATATAGTTCCTATATTGGTGTAGCTGTCATCCAGGTAGCTGGGACTGCAAGGCAAAGAAAGAATTATAATGTCAGTGCTGAGCGTAATGATAGATTTAGGTAGAGAATATCTTGAGAAGATATAATTCAAGCTGCAAGTGGAGGGGTGGTGGTCCTCAAACCAAAGACCGCTTTGATTCAGTATAGATAAACGCATTGAGCATAAGCATGGCCCAACAGATAGAATGATCATCTCTGCTTGGTTATGCTAGGCTTCTGCGGAATTCTTTGTATGGGTTTTGAGAAATGACTTGTAATTCAAATATACAAAAGAAAGGGGACCTTTGAGGGAACACATTATGAAAGCAAAAATGTATGAATCGTCTGAAAGCATCAGAGGAGGATTAGACGGTTTTACATTTTTGGAAGGGAGGGCCTATGTGGTATAACTGGACTAACAGAGACCTATGAGAAACCTTCCCTGCCATATTCAATATTCCCTTTTGGCTAGAATATGGATTTAATGTAAAGGAATTCTAGAAGATATCATTAGAAAGTTGACTGGTACCAAATTTCAAAGGTCCTTGAATAGTAAAATAAGCAGTTTATACATTATTTAGTTATTGAGGAAAAGCCATTGAATGATTTTGAGCCAGAAAACTTACTGATGCTTTATGAAAATTTACTTCATGCATGTCCAGGATTGGCTGAAGGAAGAGAAAATAGTTGGCCTTCTGAAGATAGAATTAAAGAAAACTATGAGTAGTAAAGAATCATAACTATCGGAAAGAGATGTCAAATTTTGAGTTTATACATAAATTGAGAGAAAACCATAACTGCTCCTACTACCTAAGAATATAAGAACTTGTGGTTAGCAAGTGAAGTAATGGTTAAGGAGCTGGACTCCCACTGGAATACAGTTCGAGTCCTAGACCTGGCAACTTGAAAAGCATGCTGGGCATGTGTGCGTGCATGCATGCCTAAAATCCCAAATGGAGAATGGAGAAAGGAGAAAGGATTGTGGTGTGGCCATCCATCCTGGGGGGTGATTTCTGACTTTCCTTTTCACTGTCTCTCTTCTCTCCAGGGAGCGCACGTGTCTATGGCAAAAATCTTCAAAAGAAAAAAAAAATGATATTAGAACAAATATTAGAAAAATAAAATATTGTACATACTCAAAATAAAAACTTGTTTATACTCTGGTAAACATTTACCAAATGAAAAATGACATAATTTCACTTTTCCCTCCCATTTCAAACCAATTTTTACTTTATATTCCTTATAAAGCATGTTTCTCTACTTCTATGATTTGTCTAAATAAGCCCTT
Organism: Tupaia tana; assembly: GCA_026018925.1. Lineage (NCBI taxonomy): Eukaryota > Metazoa > Chordata > Mammalia > Scandentia > Tupaiidae > Tupaia > Tupaia tana. Next base: position 80,277,129 of record JAKSZU010000005.1, on the reverse strand, counting down.
AGCAGTTCAAGTCTCCTTACAGTTCTTCCATCCCCAGTTTCCTACACTGGATGGTAAAAACCACGGAAAACAGGCTTCTAGCAGTTGGCGCTGGTACTTTCCCAGCTGTTCTCTTTTCTCAGCACCTCAGGATATAGTATTGGGCAAAACACTGTCTAGGAAAAAGCCTTTACTTCCTGTGATATTAGCACTCCTGATTCTAACACAAGAACAGATGTTCGAGGAAGAAAAATAAATTAAGGCATGGGCATATATTTGTTCATATCCATCCATTTGCACTGACCACCATGGATGAATTTTGCCTGTTCCAGTGCCTCCAAGCTTTTAAGGGAATAAGCTAATGAGTCAGGAACTGAGGCCTTGACCAAGGACTCCTTTATTGAAAGACATAAGTCAGCAAACATTACAGGTTTTCCTCCCACTGTCTTAGTTTTTGTCCCATCCCTTACTTTGGTGCACACTATTTATTCTTGTTTAGTAGAAAATTTGATCTCTTTCCAAATCAACAAAACCAGATTTTCACATGGGTGTTATAAGTGGAAGACAGGTTTTTATTCTATTGTTTTTATTTACCTTGCTTTATTAAGTTATTATGCAGTTTATCACCTATTCTGGTGATATTTTGTTAGCAAACGAGAAGTTATTAATAATTATTTTTGGACATAAATATAGAGTAGGACTTGGGACACAAGGTTATCTAACTGAATCACATTTTTAACAACCACTTCTCTGTGGTCTTAAAAGAGTGGTTATAGAATAAGAGATCTGGGAACATACTACATAGGAAAAAAATGGAATTTGATGTGATTCAAGGACTTTGCTAGAATTAGTAGTCTTATGTTCCTCAATGAAACTGTCGTGTTGTCTTTTCCTTTTATATTTCATTATTACTTGAAGTAAATTTCATTTGTACTTTTCTCTCCCTTTTGACTGCCATAAATTTGGAGACCTCATTTTAGCTTTATTGCCACACTATATGTGTACATAAACCTGAAGGCTTATTTAAAATTTTATTTCATAATTTTAAGCAGTATATATCATAAAAGTTATGTAAGAGTTCTGCCTCCTTACACCTTACTAGACTATCCATTTTTCAATTCTCTCTGTCTCTGTCTTTCTGTCTCTGTCTCTCTCTCTCTCTCTCTCACACACACACACACACACACACACACACACATACACCTGGCAGAAGCAATTAAGCACCATAGGTTTTTCTTTAACATTAGGGTTAGCAAAAACTTATTGATGGGATTTAATCATTATATGCCCAACTTGTGAAGCAACGATTTGGTTATTCTTTGTTTACCTTGAAGGAAAGAAGTGTCATTGGAAAAAAAATACTTACTAAACTTTAAAATTCATTCAATAAAAAATATAAAAATGAGTGCTACTGTATACAAAGTATTATACTGAAGCTACAAATAGTACCAAAGGAACAAAGGCACAATTCCTGCTAAAGGAACTTAACATCTATCTGAATAAACCCAGTTCAAGCTTAAAAATCACTTACAAATACACATATCTACAGGAAAAAAATATATAAAATTTAAATTACAGTTTTTAGTGTTGTGGGTTATACAGGGAATTTTTTAACTTTTTTATTCGTTTTGCTTTGATATAAAGAGATGGCAAAATAGGAGAACTAGCATCCTTTCAGTTTAAAAACAAGAAGAACATTATCAGAAAATAAGTAATACATTTTGTTTGTTTTGTTTTTCCCGTAGGGCAAATCACCACCGATCCCCACCAGGGAAGATGGTCATGCCACAGTCTCTTCTCTTCCATTCTCCTCGCTGAATTTGGGCACTCATGCACATGTGCCTGATGTGTTTTTCAAGCCACGAGATTTGGAACTTGAATTGTGCAGTCATACATGTGAAATTCATGTCTTAATCTCCATTCAACCTGCTGGCCCAGTACTACTTTTTCATTTGTCCTCAAGAACCTTAAGGTAATAGAAATATGTCACACAGCAAGTTGAAGCTATTAGGCTAACAGGAATTAAGAAACACATTCTTATGAGAAGGCCTTGGTAGTCAGATCTGAATAAGCAACAAAATTCTTTTTTTTCTCTTTTTTCAATGAAAGAGAGAGATTTTTGCTATAGGTCACATGCACTCACCGAAGAGACAGAGAGATAGAAAGTGAGAAATCACCCCCTGGTGCAATGACCATGCAAGAATTCCTTCTCCTCCATTCTCCTCTCAAGATTTTGAGCATGCATGCACATGTGCCCGGCAAGAATTTCAAGCTGCCAGGTCCAGAACTCAAACCACAGTCAACTACATGGGAGTACAGAAATGTAACCATTATGCCATTCATTGGTCCCAAAATTCTTTCTTTAACAACCACTTGAGGGAGAAGAACTTTGAAGATCCAGCCTCTCCAACTGATAGTAAGATGGAGCAAGACAACAAGAGCACACATTCTGTTTACTCCCTCGACATATTAGACTCACTGAGAAGTCTGGGACGATCCATTTTAAATTGGGGGGGGGGGGGCACAACTATAATGGGAGAATATTTTAAATCAAGCTTTGGTCCAAGATACATCATTAATATTACTTCATCACCAGCCACATCTATCCTGTGAGATTACCTTGCTTTGAGAACAGAAGAGGCACACTGGGGAGATGAGAAATTAGAGTCATTGCTTCTAAGTTGCTCTTCTATATCATTAAGTGCTCATTTAACTGATGTGTGTGTATGGATTGAGAAAAACTGGAATGCATTCATTTTTCAGTTACTTTTTTATTTCTTAGATCTTTGCTATTCAAAATGTATCCCAAAGAGTAATACCAGCATGTATTTATTGCTAAAAATATGAATAATCAGCCTACATTCCAGACCCATAAATCAAAATGTGCATTTAGCAGGATACCCAGATGATTCATATTCATGCTTAAGTTTGAAGGTAACTGTTCTGACTATGTCAGGGCCCAAATGGAAACGGAGAGCTTGGTAATTTGCCCATATAACATAGCAGATATTGATAGAGTAAGGCAGTCTCAGGATCATTTGATATTTCATCATTTCCTGTGTGGTCTGATATCTCCCTAATACCTTTCATGAAGATGTCTAAGGAGGGGCAGCATGTAGTGTAATGGTTAAGTCACTAGTCTCTCACGTGGTCGACCACAGTATGAGTCCAAGACCCAGTGGCTTGAAACTCACTCAAGGCACATGTGCATATATGCCCAAAATCCTGAAAGAAGAATGGAGGAGATGGATGGGATTGCTGTCTGTGGCCATCCCACCCAGAGGGTGATTTCTTGCTGTCTCTCTGATGAGCACACAGCTCTCTCAAAAAAAAAAAAAAAAAATGTCTAAGGAAATTAAGATGAGCTGTAGAAGGATTCTGTTGGTGAAGAATATAATGGATCCTTAAACCAGAGGCTTAAGAGACAAAATAACTTTATAGTAATTTAAGTCATTAAAGATATACTTTGGGACCAGCAGTTGGTATAATGGCTATGTTGCTGGACTCCCATGTATTCTGCAGTCCGTGTTCCAGACTGACAGCTTAACTCACACAGGTGCATATGCTTGCGTGCCCAAAATCCCAAGAGGAGAATGGAGGAGAAGGGACTGAGGCATGGCCATAACCCCTGAGGGAGTGATTTCTTGATTTCTGAGTCTCTGTCTTCCTGGTGAGCACACGGGCCCTATAGTAAAAATCTCTCACCCTCCCCCCACAAAAGAAGTAAAAATTAAATACTTTAAAAAAAAGCTTGTATTTACAGACTAGATTGAAATTATCATTGTTACTAAAGGAAATATTTATTTTACTAGGCAAAAATATAGATCAAATTCAATTCCATTTAGCAAGACTGATAATCCTGCATTCCTCTGCTTTTATCAAAAGTATCTTTGAGTGATATACAGTAAATGAATATAAAATGAATAAATTTAAAATTTTTTTAAAAAGTTTTCTTTTGAGCTGTTGTTAGGTTCAGCAATTTGTTATTTTTTTTTCTTTTTTTTTTTTTGAAATTGAAACATAAACTTCATCTTTCCTGCCCTCTCTGGAATTGGAAAATATTTGTGAGTACTTTCATTTTGTGGCAGAATGCTTATTTGCTTAAGTTCAATGATACCTGTTGCCTTGTATCAGAAATTGAAAATACTGGGAACAAGCAGTTAGCGTAATGGCTATGTCGCTGGACTCCCACGTAGTTGACCGTGGTTCACGTCTCGGACCCGGTGGCTTAGAACTCACGCCGGGCGCGTGTGCGTGCGTGCCCAAGATCCCGAGAGGAGAATGGAGGAGAAGGGATTGCGGCATGACCATCCTCCCTGGGGGGGTGATTTCTCGCTTTCTGTCTCTATCTCTCTCTCTGTCTGTCTGGCGAGCGCACGCGCCCTATAGCAAAAAAAAAAAAAAAAAATTGAAAATACTGATTATGGTCAGTGCTCTGACTGGCATGTCATATCTGAAGACATGACCAGAAAGCTAAGGAAGTAAGGTTAATCTCAGGAAAGCCAACAGAAAACTCTTGGAAAGATTGCCTGGTACTGTAAACAGTTCTGCCTAGCAGGTAAGCAAAGAATGTCACTTCCTGACAAGCCCAGAAAAAGCTCTCAAGTACAGGTGATTAAAGGCACAGTCAGATGGTGAATTCCTTACTTGGCTCAGCAGCCTTGGGAGGCTTTTTAAAGAGTCTAATCTGAAGTTCCTTATAAAAGGTTCCAGCAAAGCCAACTAAATCAATGAGCATTCTTATGGGGCTTTGTGCAAATAACAGACCAAATTGACTAAACATTTCTTTTGCAAATAAGTTAGTTTATGCGTCTTTTTAGTAAAAGGGGGAATGGAAAGAGGAAAAAAAAAATGTTTCAAAAGAAAATTACGGGGCACTTGTTACTAGATTTTAGCTTTGTCCATATCTGTTTTTTGACTTTTTAGTATCTATGCACCGTTTGAACAGAATCTTAAACTTTTTTCCAGCTTTTAGTGTTAAGCAAATTTTTCTTAGCATTTTTTTATTTTGACTTATAAAAGCTAAAACTGCTTTTCTTGAAATTAAAAAGAAAAAGGAAATCTGAAAAAAAAATTTATAAACATACCTACTTAATGACCACAGTAAGCTATATAGCCTCAGCTAGGTGCCACTTTATAGTAGGTTTATTCTGCCCTAGTTTCTTCTCACATTTCCACCATGTTTAAGTCAGAGTTTCCTAAAGAGCCTGAACAACTGAGGAAGCTGTTTATTGAAGGATTGAGCTTTGAAACAACCAATGAATTTGAGACACCATCCTGAGCAATGGGGAACACTCATGGACTGTGCAATAATGAGAGATCCAAAAACCAAATGCCCCAAAGCTCCACTTTGGTAGAGGTGGATACGGTCATAAATGCAAGGTCACACAAGTTGAATGAAAGATTGTGGAACTGAAGAGAGTTGTCTCAAGAGAAGACGTTTAAAGTTATGGGGCCCACTTACCAGTAAAAAAAGATCTCCGTTGGTGGCATTAAACAAGATACTGAAGAATGTACCTCAGAAATTATTTTAATAGTGTAAGAGGATTGATAGGACTGAAATCATAACTGACTGAGGAAGTGGCAAGAAAAAGGACTCTGCTTTTCTAACTTTGGATAACCAGGAATCCATGGATAATATTTTCATTCAAAATTAACGTCCTGTGAATGGCCACAACTGTGCAGTATAAAAAGCCCTATCTAGGCAAGAGACGGCTGGTGCATCTTTCAGCCAAAGAGGTCAAAGTGGTTCTGGATATTTTAATGGTGGTCCTGGAGGTGGTTTTTGTGAGGAAGAAAACTTTGGTCATGGAGAATACTAGTGGTCTTGGTGACATTGGTGACAACTGTGGTAGTACTGGATATGATAGCCATAGGTATGGCTATAATGGATTTGGTAATGATCCAAACAATTTCAAAAGTAATGGAAACTACAATGATTTTGGCAATCACAATAATCGATCTCTAAATTTTTTACCCATAGTGGGAAGGAACTTCAGAGGCAGAGGCTCTGGCCCCTTTGCTGATGGACACTAACACATCTTTGGAAAATCTAAGAAACCAAGATAGCTATGACGGTTCCAACAACCATGGAAAATGTGACAGTGGTAGAAGGCTTCCTTGGGTTCCTGCCAAGAAAACAAGCTTAGCAAGACAAGACAACCAGAGAAGTGACAGGGAAGCTGTGGGTTACAACAGGCTTATGACCTTAGACCTTCACCATGGTTGCAGGGCCTTTCTGCTCCAAAGACTTATTTTAGAATAATACTCATGTATGGGCAAAAGGCACAGGGATTCTACTTGTGACTACTTGTGTAACAGGTTATTTTAGCTTCTATTCTGTGAAAACTGTAAAGCACTTCAACAAAGAGTTTGAATGTAAATTTTTTGTAGCTATGCTGTTGATTATTAAGAATAATGATTTAATTGTGATATTAAATAAATGTGCCTAAAAATAAAGCTTTCAAAAGCTAATTTCCCTTTGAAATTGTGCCATATCATTTTATTTGTTGCCATAATTTCAAGAGCCTCCTAAGTCATGTTCATGACTCTTCTAAGACATAGAGTCTTAACGTTTGTTTTTCATCTCAACTGGAATGACCCGATTTTGACTTAACTTCTGCAACCACTCCCATCATCAATTTTCAATTGCTCTTCCAAGGAGAAACTTCAGTATTCTTGTTTTTTTTTTTTTTTTTTATTCCTGACAACAATTTTTGTTGTCACTAAAAAAAATTTTAGAATTATTTTATTTAGCTTTATTTTTTATTATTAGTGAATTTTACCAGAGAGAGAGAGAAAGTGAGAAAGCAAGCCGCCAGGTCCGGGACTCAAACTGTGGTCAGTCATGTGGAAGTCTAGTGCCCCTAACTACCACACCACCTGCCAGCCCTGTTGTCACTAAAAGTTTTTAACTCTTATTTTGCCAGATAAATCTGATACCACCCCTTTTCTACCCTTGTTGATTTACTTCCATCACCATTTATTCCTCACTATTCTGTGGCTAAACAAGTCCTGCTACATTCCAGGAAAAACTGAAAGAGGGGAAGTAAATGCATCCACAAATCTAAGGTACTTGGGGTACTCAAGAAAACCTTTTATTACACATTTTCACATGTGCATTGAAAACTTTTCAGCTATCAGCTGCATAATTTGAATAAGCTCCTTCTGATTCCTTCAGTGGTCATTACAAACTTCGATCCTTACTCTCATCCCTCGCTCTCCACATGTTCTCAACTCATAGCAGATTACTTCATTTTCAATATTACAAAAAGGTCCGAGGCCATTGTGAGTGCACTTCTGAACTCCTGTTTCCTTCTCAACAGCTGCACCTGTCCTTCTCGTGTTTACCCTGTCACAGAGGAAGCAGTATGCAGGCTCTTCAGGCCTTACCCCCTGAAACCTACTCCCTCCAGAACCACGAACCACAGACAGTTCCATCATTCTGTGCACTTAACCTCACTTTCTCCTGGCTCTTCCACTGCAACATGCAAATGCTCTCTAGAAACCCCCATTAAGTTAAAATGTCCCTTTATGGTTCTAGCTGCCTTTATACATATTGCCTCAGAGCTTTCTTTCCTTTCATAACCAAGTATGTGAAAAAGCAGCTTTTCTTCATTGTCTTTACATCAACCTGCTAAAATCTAGTGTCTGGCCTCACTTCTTTTTCTTGTTTTTTTTTTTTTTTGTTTGTTTGTTTTTTTTAATTATTTTTCTTCAATATGACCAGAGAGTTGGGGAGAGAGAAGACAGAGAGAGAAAGGAAGTCACCAGGTCTAGGACTTAAACTGCAGTCAGCCACATGGAAGTCTAGCACCTTAACTGCCCACCTTCTGGCCACTGGCTTCACTTCTTAGCACTGACCTTTGGGTGAGGAAATACAGTGTCTCCTCATCTTTGTTCTTCCCTGAAGTCCCTGAGGTAGGTTGAATTCCCTACCCACAACTTGCATGATTCCTATGCTTTCCTGTGTCATGAATTTCATACACTCTTATCATTTTCTTTTCATCCACTTATCTCACTCACTTTTCTTCTTGTGTCCAAAACACCATCAATTTTTCTGCTGATGTTAGCATCTATTACCATTGTGTATTGCTTTATTTATTTATTTATTTATTTTGGAGAGGTTTTTGCTATAGGGTGCGTGCGCTCGCCCGACAGACAGAGAGAGACAGAGAGATAGAAAGCGAGAAATCACCCCCCAGGGCGGATGGCCACGCCACAATCCCTTCTCCTCCATTCTCCTCTCGGGATCTTGGGCACGCACGCACACGCGCCCGGCGTGAGTTTTAAGCCACCGGGTCCGGGACGCGAACCGCGGTCGACTACGTGGGAGTCCAGCAACATAGCCATTACGCTAACTGCTGGTCCCTGTATTGCTTTATTTTCACCCCAGCTTAAATCAGGCTCTTAAGAGATTTTAATTGATAGAAATTGATATAATGGGAGCCAGAAGGTGGCATGATGGTTAAGATGCTGGACTCCTACTAACCACAGTTGGAGTCCCAGACTCAGTGGCTTGAAAATCACACTTGGTATGTGTGAATGCATGTTCAAAATCCCCAGAGTAGGATGAAGGAAAAGGAATTGTGGCATGGCCACTGTTGGCGGGGGTGAGGGTGGGAGTGATAGCTCCCTTTCCCTTTATGGTGAGCACACACACCCTATAGCTACCCCCCCACACACACAAAAAAAAAAAAAAGGAAAGAAATTAATATAACAGCCAAAGATGTCACAGTGGGAAAACATGATGTTCTGGGAGACGGATCCACCTGAGTAGTTTCCAGATTCATATCCAAGACCTCCCTAAGTATGCTGGACATTTATGTAACCATGATCTGGAGCTCCTTGAAACTGGGATTGGATCACAATGTTGAAATCCTCTTGGGGCTGCTGTCTTTCTCTCTGTGTGTAGCTCATTCTTTTTGTCTCTTTCTCTGACTCATGGAAGAAAAAAATAAAAACTTAAAAACCAAATTGATATAGAAGAGTAGACTCTTCATCCTTCTACCTGTCTGATTACAGAATAAATTTTCTATCAAGTTTTCTATTTACATTGAATGATTGAACACAAGAGTTTAAATTTATACCAAGTTCCCCAATTTTCTCAGAAAAATTATGAAGAGAAGTAAAAATACATTAGGTCCTTATGGAGTTAGAAACTTAATGTATATATTACCTGGTACTCAGGATGACATTATGAGTACTCTTGTTTTTATCAATGACAAAGCTGAAGCTTGGTAAGAATAGCTACTCACCAGAGCCACCTAGCCCATGAGTAACAAAGCTGAGGGTCAAACATTATCTTCTTCCTCCAAAACTCCATATCCTTTCTACATTCTGACTGGGCAAATAATAAATAAAGAAAAATAGAAAATAAATTTTAAAATATATCCGTCATCTCCCACTACGTTGTGCTTGCAAAGTCAGTAACAGTTTATTCATCAAAACCACTTACACAGAATAGTTATAAAATTTTCACAAATTCCCAGAACTACCCAGGAGAAAAGGTTTAGATACAGAAAGAATCTGGGTGCGATGATAAATTATTATTACAGTTCATGTAGATCATTAGTTAGAGGGGTGAGAAAGAGAGTGGATATGATTAGGATCGATTTAAAAATCATATTATTTTTAAGTAGCCATAAATGTTAAATAACCAGCCTTATCAGGGCAGAACTGCACACCTGGCCAAAATAAATTGATTAGGTCTGGTATACAATGGAACGTAGATTTCTAGAATGCTCTGGTATAAAAAGATACCAAGTGAAAAGTAATAGGAGGAGGGTTGACCTAAGAGTAAATTAAATTATAGGTAGTTTATGGCAAAGTGAGGTAAACATCATCACCAAAATGAACTCGTAAAAGTAAGGATTAGTCATTGGAAATGGCTTGTGCCTTAGAGTAAGTATGTACACATCAATATGTTTTCAAGCCAAGAAGGCAATAGGTGATATAGTCAAGAAAGGGAATGGTTGTATGAAGACACAGGAGGTAGTTCCCAGGGCAAAGAAGATTGGAAAAGAATAGAGAGACATCACAGGGAAGGCAGTGTGAAACTTGCCCAGTCACCCAGGGAGGCACTCTCTTCTCTTCAGTAAGCCAAGAGAGTGTGACAGCTCAAGCCATCACCCAAGTTTCCAGACCTGTCAGTCTTAAGAGAATGGTTTAACAACAATAACAACAAAATCCCTGAAATAAAAACAAGAAAGTCTCCTAAAAAAATAGCATTGATGATTTCTTTGTTGTCTGTAAAACAAACAAACAAAAACAATCCACACCAGCATAGTTCTGTTTTGATGAATCCCGTTTAAGAGAGCATAGCAAGCATAAAAGTGAATTAGTTTGTGGTGAATGATATGACACACTCCCTCCAACAAAGACTTATAGCAAATTTTATAAAGCCAATTCCTTCAAATCTTTCTTTTATTTAGGCTCCAAATTAGGTCACAAATACTGCATTGCTTTTATAATATCCCTATGTTACGTACTACTTCTTTGATTCATTTTTAAAATTCATGAGCTTAGATGTATCAATAGAAGACATGCTTTCATAAAAGTAGACTTTAAGTAAGCTAATATTGTATACAAGATTAGATATAAGAAATGCCCCAAACTGTAGAGCCATTATTCTGATTATTTTTATTTTGGATTCTACAAATTTTGCAAAGACAAAACATTCTGCATTTTCAGCCAAGACCCTGAGACTACGATAAAATGACTGCTACGTGACATAGTAGAAACTTTTTTAGAGGCTGAAAAATCGTGGTGAAGGAAATTGTGTCACTGTTGGAACATCCTTTGAATATGAAAAGGAAACTCCTGATTGTATAACTCAAATTTTCAACTGCAGGTGCAGGGAATAGGGAGTTTTCCTTCCCACACAAAATTTTGAGAGCACAGAATTAACTGACAGAAAAATAGAATCATAGTTGGCGCTAGCACTGAGTGCTGAGATAGCTAAAATGAGGCTCCACAACCATAGGGACCACCTTCAGTGCATGACACTCCAATGAAAGAATCACAGCTGGATGGAACCTTAGGTCATTGAGGCCAAGCCACAACCCAGTGTAAGAATGTCTTACCCTGAGTCCCTGACAGATGGCCTGCCCAGCTCCAGCCAGAGTTCAGCACCTTAGAAAATAGTCCTTTCACTTTTAGACGTTTCTAAACGTTACAAGGTTTCATTTAACAATGCATCAAAATGCCTATCATTGGACCTTATCTGTTGGTCCTAGTTTTGTCTTACTTGAGAGTGCTACTCCTTCAACAGGAAAACTCTTCAGGTAGTGTGTTACAGCTAATATATCAAGCTTCCCGTTCTCTGGGTTGAACTTCCAATTTTTTAAAACTGTTTCATATTCGGCATATTTCCCCAAATTTTCACGTCTATCTTCTTTTGCTAGACAAATTTTACTTTTCTAAAACTTGTCTCAAAATGTGGCATCCATAGCTAGACACAGTATTCAGACGTAGTTTGTCTATTCAAAAGATGATAAAATATTAATTCCTACAGTTTAAAATACATGGCAGTAAAGAAGATTATGATGATAATAATAATTAAAATATATATATATATATATATATATATGGCAATATTACCTACTCTAATAGGAAAAGAGATGTTTTTAGTCTTTATTGGCTCATATTATTGCCTTAATAAAAAAAAAAAAAAACAAGAAAAAAATTTTTTCACGAAAAATTATTCCAAGTACAACTGATTTTTAAAACATATGTTTACTCTCTGAGTTTAAATCTCATACATTCCATTCATACTGGCCATACAAATAATAAAATATTTTTACTTAAATTTAAATAGCAACTGTGTAGGAATACATGAAGGAAAGGACAAAAGGCTGAAGTAGATTAACAAAACAAACTAAAAATATCCTTTGCTGGGAAATGCTAAATCTCATAAAGACATTAAATTTTCTAAAGAGTTTTTGGTCAAAGAATGCAACCCATGTGATTGTCCCTATGGAACATTTTAAGGACTACAACAAACTAAAGTTCATTGAAAAACATGTCCTAGAAAAATTTTTTTAAATGGCACTTTAGAAAAAAAAATATGAGTGAGAGCTTATATCACCAAATATTAAGAAATAATAAAACAACAGTAATTTAAAGAGTGGGACCTGTGTTTAGCATACACGGAAATCAGAATTCATAGTCCTGAAGCAGGCAATGTATTGTATCAGAACAAAATAAAATTAAAGATATGTGTTTAGACAATTTGGAACCTTTATTCATTTTCCATGGGTTAATAGAATTGGCACAAGTTTTCTAGAAGGAATTTTGGTAATGTGTATTAAATATTTTAAAATATTCTACATTTTATACAACAAATTTTTATCTACAAATTATAAGGAAATAATGAGATATTTAAACCAAGAACAGCACAGAATAGGTTATTGATAAGAAATAAAAGAAAAATATAGAAATTCTAATAACAGTGGAAACAATATATAAGATATATATCATAAATTGGTAAAAAAAAAAAAAAGTTTGCATAAGCAGCCCCTACAGATACAATGCTTCAAATGTAAAAGAGTTGATGCTATATACAAAGTATAAAACAAGTGTTCCTGATTAGTGGTGGTTCTCCATTAACTTGTGATTCAAGGACCCGTGATTTAGAGCTCTACCATTTTTAGTTCGTGGCTTCCAATAAAGCCTTATGTTCTGACAAAAGGCAAAGGCCCTTAAAATAGCATAGGTATGAAGTGCTTTGTGTCAGGTCTTCTCTTCATATTCCATCTCAGGAACTCTTTCACACAGCCACATGTAAGTACTGTGGCTGGGGATGAAGTAAAGAGCCTGGGGATGATAGCATAGCATTGTGCAGTAGACGAAAGGAAACTGGTGAATGGCTGAACTGTAGCTGCCACAGCCTCTGACTGACTCTCTGTTTTGTAGCTTTCATATATATGTGTGTGTGGATAGATAGATGATAGATAGATAGATGATAGATAGATACAGTATACATTTATTTATTTATTTTTATACATTCAATCACTGTATTCATTGTAACTTGTAAAATGAATTTTCCCAGCATGAATACACTGTACATTAGTCCAGTTCATGATATTATCAAACATGTTATCATCAACAGATAACTTTCCTCTTTCGTGTCTCATAAATGTTTCGTTTCTTTCCTTTTCTCCTTGATTCCCTCCCTTTCACTCTCCTCCATTTCCCACCTTTCTCCCACACTGCCTCTAGTATCTATCTCCATTTGTTTCTATCTTCCAATTTTTCAGTGTTTGCTGTAGAGTGGAGACATTCAGTATATATTAAGTGGGGACATACAATGTCCCTCCTTCATAGTCTGGCTTGCTTCGCTTAGCAGTAAATCTTCCATGCTTCTTTCCAGAGAATACACCCACATCCTCCTCCAGGAAACAACCAAAATGCCCATCTCAAACTCCAGGATTTCTAAATGAGGGGCAGTTTTCTCCATCAGATCTGGAATGAGGATCCTTAAGGGTCCAGGGAGCTTTGAACTAAGAGAACCAATTATCTCTTATTCCACATTTAAGACAACTGTAAGGGATAGAAAGAAACACCATTTGGAAAAAACTTTAGAGAGAAAGAGAATAGTTACTAGTCTGTAGCAATTGTGAAATATTCCTGAGCAGATCTTTGGGGGACTTAAAGATTCTTTTGAGGTATATAAAGTTAAAGATTCTTTTAATTTTTGTTCAAGTTCATGTTCTTTCATCAAATGTTTATTAAGGCTCTGTTCTCTTGCATTCTAGTCAATTATTTGCAGGACCAGCCAATGACGTAATGGTTACATTGCTGGACACACACGTAGCTGACTGCAGTTCAAGTACAGGACCCAGTGGCTTCGAACTCATGCCAGGCACATGTACATGTGTGTCCAAAAATCCCAAGAGGAGAATGGAGAAGAAGGGATTCCAGTATGGCCACCCCCCCCCCCCGGAGAGGGGGGGTTATTTCTCATTTTCTGTCTCTATCTCTCTCTGTTCTCCAGTGAGCACACATGCCTTATAGCAAAAACCTGTAAAAAAAAAAAAAAGAAAGAAAGAAAGAAAAGAAAAACATCTTTGCATGTCTCTTAAAAAACATTTGTACCAAAATTAACTCACATTTTAATCTCATTTTTTCAATAACTTTTTGAAGTTCTTTTATGTATTTTTGCAGAGAGAAGAAAATGATAAGCCAACTATATACATCCTAGTATTTCTCATCATTTTTAACCTAAAGTAATAAAAAATAAAAAACTTCTAAAATTAGTAAGTACCAGACCAGCCAAATGGTATGGTGGCTAAGGCGGCTGGATCTCACATGACTGACTATGCAGTTTGAGTCCTGACCTCAACAGCTTGAGAAACACACCAGGCGCATGTGCATGCATGCCCAAAATCCTGTGAGGAGAGTAGAGGAGAAGGAATTATGTTATGGTCATCCCTCCAGGGAGTGTTTTCTCACTTTCCCTCTCTCCTGTTCTCTCTCTGGTGAGTGCACACCCCCCTATAGCAAACATTTAAAAAGTTAGTAAATATCTAGATTTCTGAAACTTTAGAAAGAAAAAAAAATAAATAGGAAAAATGCAGTATCTTTCATTTAGTAAACACACTCTTGGAATTCTCTTCCCATCTTCAAATCTGGGGGCATAATTATAAAGCTACAAGAAGCCAAAATGTGCTTCCCATGCAATGTTTCACTAAATCTATGTGCATTACTATGATAGGTCTCTCACTGGACTAAATTAATTTATATAATGGAAGGAAGACTAAGCAGGTTGTTTAATTATTGGTGACTATTGCATTTGCCTCATTTTCTTTTATAAAAAGAAAGTAAAGTGATTAAGTGCTGTGCAGAAGAAGCCAAATTCCACATGGCTAAACGGGGTTTGAGTCCCATCCACTGTGGCTTGAACACCACATTGAGTGCATGTGTACACATGCCCAGGCTTCTGATAGTATGAAAAATTTTTAAAAAAATTTTAAAAATGATTGCAGCAAGATCAGAATCCATTATAAAATATATTTTCTCTCCTCCATGCATAAGCACATACATTCTGGCATTGAAAAAAAAGAAAAACAAAGGAGATAAGATCACTTAGAGCTGACTTTCAAAAAGATATGGCAAAATTTTGTGAGTTTCCCTATCTTATGTGTTTTTTTATTTTTGGAGAGGTTTTTGCTATAGGGTGCGTGCGCTCGCCAGACAGACAGAGAGAGACAGAGAGATAGAAAGCGAGAAATCACCCCCCAGGGGAGATGGCCACACCGCAATCCCTTCTCCTCCATTCTCCTCTCGGGATCTTGGGCACGCACGCACATGCGCCCGGCATGAGTTTTAAGCCACTAGGTCCGGGACACGAACCCCTGTTGACTACATGGGAGTCCAGCGACATAGCCATTATGCTAACTGCTGGTCCCCTATCTTATGTTTTTGTTGTTAAATTAAATGTAGCCAATTTTTTTTTTTTTTTTGCTAATTTTATGAACAATTCTCTGCACGTGAATAGAATCCACATTGCCAGTCACTAATTCTGACTTCATAATTCCATCCCTGATAAAGCCACTGACTCTAAAGACCAGAAATATAATAGGCCATTTAATTCAGATATTGGAACTATGTAAATGGAATAAGTAATGCCAGGACACCAACAGTATCTGAAATAAACTTTAGATTAATGATTCGTGTTAGTCAGACCTAGGTACTCATAAAGGGAACGTGAAAACACAGCAAAATAGAAACAAAAGCTAAGCAATTTTTTTTTTCAGCAATCCCCTAATATCTGGCTAAGAATGCATTTTCCATATTTTCAGATGAAAGTACATGAGCAATAATAAGCTGCTAACTGTGATTTTATCTGAGAGTTGGAAATAGTGCTGCCATTTAAAAATGCTAAGGTATTTAAAGGAATACTACTAAATCTACGTCCGAAACTCTCAGTCCGAAAGCCATTTGTATTTTGGTGTTTTGCATATTGCTATAAAAGAAAAATGAACTGAAGTTTTCCCCTCAAAGGAAATCGACCTTCCTAATAGGAAAAAAAAAAAAAAGAAAAAGAAAAGAAGAACATCTGTTTGGCCTAAAGGAAGAAAAGAACTCCCCAATGACAAATTTACAATCACAAGGAAATCAGGTCCAAAAAAATGCAATGAAGGCAGCCAACATGATTGTCTCAGAACTTATATAAAGTAGTTTGAGTTTGAGCATCAAAGGCCAGGAAAGAGGAATATCTCCAAAGAACCAAATTGTACAGTACCTCTCCAAAACTAACAAGGAGGAAAGAAGAAACAAAATGTAGTAGTTTTATATAATATGCATTTCTAAATTTTCTTTAAAACAAAGTTTCAATGTAGTTAACATAGCTACATCAGAGACCATTGATTCTTAACCTTGATCTTACCACTTCACCACATACGTATTGGGTGCAGAGACATCAGATATGTCCTATAACAGGAAAAATACAGTTTTATGAGACAATGGGTAAATGGAATAAGTAACTTGGCTTTCAAACATTGATCTGATTTCTTTATCAATTAAATTGGCATCGAAGAGGGCTGAGGAATAATAATCAGAAGTAGAGAGAAAATCTGGATCCACCTGGATTGAGTCAATCCAGAAACTACAAACTGACTTTCTATCTTCCTATCAAAAAAATTCATTATCATATATGAATTGCAAAAATAATTTCAATTTGCAACTATTCTATTTCAAGGAACAGCCTAAAATTCTTAACATATACCAGGTCCCTGCACTCAGCTTGTAATCTATGTTATTACATAGGTAGAAGCCAATACCAAATGCTTCACAAACTTACAGATATTTAAGATAGAAGTCAAGGGACCAGCAGATGGAGTAACGGTTACACTACTGGACTTCCATGAAGTTGACCGCAGTTTGATTCCGGACCCAGCAACTTAAAACTCACACCAAGCACATGTGCGTGCATGCCCAAGATCTCAAGAGGAGAATGGAGGGATTGTGGTGTGGTCATCCCTCTGGGGGGTTATTTCTTTTCTTTTTCTTTTTTTTTTTTGGAGAGGTTTTTGCTGTAGGGCACGTGGGCTCACCAGAAAGAAAGAGACAGACAGACAGAAAGAGAGAAATCACTCCCCGGGGGGATGGCCTTGCCATAATCTCTCCGTTTTCCTCTGGGGATCCTGAACATGCAAGCACACACACCCAGCATGAGTGTAAGCCACCAGATCCGGGATTCAAACTGTGGTCAACTACATGGGAGTCCAGTGACATAGCCATTACTCTATCTGTTGGTCTCTGGGGAGTTATTTCTCACCTTCTGTCTCTCTCATGATGCATGCGCCCTATAGCAAAACGCTCTCTAAAATAAATAATAAAACAAAATTGAATTTAAGAGTTGAAGATGACTTGATAGCCTCAATATACAATCTCAAGACCCTTTCTTTAGAAAGATACATTAATACATGCATTTTCTTTCAGTATGAAATCACAAAGTTAAGGTTCATCTTTAAATCAGTTAAGTTCTTTATGGTTGGGTGGTGATGGAGAATTACTTTTTTTTAATTTTTCTACAGAGCATGTGAGCTTACTAGAGAGAGAGAGAGAGAGAGAGAGACAAAGTGAGAAAGCATTCCTGATTGGGGATGGTTATGCCACAATCTTTTTTTCCCTCTTTTATCTTTTTGAAATAATGGGCACATGTGTGCATGCATGCTCCAGGAGTGTTTCTCAAGCCACCAGATCTGGGACTGGAACCATGTAGTTGGTCATGTGGAATCCACCCACCTTAACCACCATGCCACTACATAGCCTGAGAATTGCTTCTTGATAGTATTAAGATCTTGTGGTATCCTAAACATCTCATCTGCAGGGGTCACTTTGTGTCTCCAGCTTCAATTCTTATTATTAACTTTTTCCTTTATCTACCACAACTTGCCATGGTTATGAATGTTGTACTTCCTTCTCAACCAAAAGGAGGTTTTGCTAAACTTTGATGTCAGAATAGTTGCTTGAAGGCGTACATAATTTAATGAATAAAGATTTTTCAAAATTTTGCCTAATAAAATATATTCAGATGTGCTTAATGAATAGAGACAGAGACAGGGAAGTGAGAAGTTGCCCCCTGAGGAGATATTGCACCACAATCCCTTCTCCTCCATTCTCCTCTCAGAATCTTGGGCATGCACACACACTCTTGTGTTTTTCAAGCAGCCTGTATGGGACTAGGACTGCAGGGTCAGCCATATGGGATCCAGTGCCTTGTCACCTGCTGGCCCTATTCATTTTTTAATTTTACTTTTATTTATTTATTTTTTTAGTTAGAAAATCATTCCAACTTATTAAGATAACAATCTTCTTTAGGTACTCCAAATGCTTTTAGATATATACCCACCGTTTTGTGTTCTATAAAGACATTCACAAGTATACAATAATAAGCCCCATGTAAGACCCTTGAATTTTCACATTATTAAAAATAGAGATGCATAATATCAAGAACCCATCCACAGAAGCACAGGCAGTAGGACACTGCTTTATGATGTCAGAGTCATAGGATAGGCCTGGGATTCTGATCCCAGATCGATCTGAACATACCAGGTACATGTGGGTGGACCCATGATTATGGCTGGGTAGAGGCCTAGGGGGAGAATCACCACACAGGAGGATCCTGTTGATGTCCCTATCTCCTTCTTTCTCTCTCTCTCACGAAAGAAAAAAAGTTAAAAAAAAAATAAGTTTGCAAATAACTAATAATAAAATAACAAAAACTTCAAAATATCTATGCTTTTCCAAATGGTGAATACACGATTTCTGCTTAAATCATGACATGTACAGAAAATGAATAATAATGTGGCCATTTTTCAGCAAGTTGTGCTTATACCAGAAGGACAATGAATGATGATGATAACTGCATCCCAGTGTGAAGAAAAAGAATTGCAGATGTCATGGCTCCTAACCAGACAAGGCTGGTCCCCGGAGCAAGGAAACTCTCTGGTGGCCAGAATTGTTGGACTCACATCCTGAAACTAAGAGATGCTCAAACTTAATGAGAATTCTGGAGTGCCAGGAGAGGCAAAAGAAGCTTCCAAATTGAAAACACACAGTTTTCTCCATTTGCTTTACCTGATATTTAAATTATGTACCAAAAAGCTGTTCAGTCTTTCTAGGTTGGGAAAAAAAACAGCAAATAAGTTCTTAAGACAACAAAAAGAAACTTTACCTTATAACACTGACCATCATATGTGTTTATAAATGTGCGAAATAGCCTGATGAAAAGACTTTCCAGGGACTCTAACAGGTAGTGCATGCAAAAGAGGTTTTACTTATCTGAGGATCCCAAAGACAAAGATGACCACACTCACAAGGAACTAGCCACGAAAGCTACATGCGAAATAGATGATTCTTCCAGCTTGAGTTTTGTCTGCCACAGCAGATTTAGAGTACCTTTGGAAATTTTAACAACCAGGATTATAATTTACAACCAACAAGATTACTAAATATTCTTAAAATACATTCAGATTTTCTGCCATTTGAAAACATCACTTTCAAAGTGTTTCCACTGGAATGCTTACAGCAGGTATGCTATATTTATTTTAAAAGAATTCATGTTTACGTTTATTATGCAAATATGTATTGCATATACAGCATATACATATATATATGTATACACACACACACATACATGTATGTATACAACTCAGAATGCAATAAATAAGCAGTGTTGGATCCAGCAGGTGGCATGGTGGTTAAGGGCACTGGACTCCCACAGGGCCGACTGGCCAGACCTGGTGGCTTGCTTTCTTACTCCTCCCCCACCACATGCCTCTGTCCCTCTCTGATCAAATTAAAATAAATAAATAAATTAAGTTAAATAAAATAATTCTTTTAAATAAATAAATAATAAGTATTATAATGCAGTTGACATAATCCTGGTTAAAAGTAAAAACATTTGACTGGGTATTTTAGTTTGTTTCATTCTTATTATCAATAAACATGAAATGTTCTTTTTTTTTTTTTTTTTCCTTTTTTTTTTTTTGGAGAGGTTTTTGCTATAGGGCGTGTGCGCTCGCCAGACAGACAGAGAGAGACAGAGAGATAGAAAGCAGGAAATCACCCCCCAGGGGGGATGGCCACGCCGCAATCCCTTCTCCTCCATTCTCCTCTCGGGATCTTGGGCACGCACGCACACGCGCCCGGCGTGAGTTTAAGCCGCCGGGTCCAGGACTAGAACCGCGGTCGACTACGTGGGAGTCCAGCGACATAGCCATTACGCTAACTGCTGGTCCCATGAAATGTTCTTTATACATTTTTTTGGAGAGTTTTTTTTGCCATAGGGCACGTGCACTCGCCAGACAGACAGAGAGAGACAGAGAGACAGAAAACGAGAAATCACCCCGCCAGAGGGGATGGCCATGCCGCAATCCCTTCTCCTCCATTCTCCTGTAAGAATCTTGGGCACGCACGCACACTTGCCCGGCGTGAGTTTTAAGCCACTGGGTCCGAGACTAGAATAGTGGTCAACTACGTGGGAGTCCAGCGACATAGCCATTACGCTAACTGCTGGTCCCATACATTATTTTAATCTTAAAAATTGCTTGCAAACCTGCCTACTCCCCTCATTGTTTCTTTTCACATCAATTCAAACTCTAGGGTTGAATTTTCACATATATTGGGGACTCAGAAAAGTCATGAAATGCTTTTTCTATGTGAAAATGTGTCATGTCTTTTCCAATAACCCACTAATAATAATAGTAATAATAACAATAAATATTTATAATCTATTCAAAAGTATTTTATTACATTTTGAACTGAACTGATTTTTATTTGTCTATGTGTTTCTTCCATGGGAGAGAGAGAATGAGAGAGAGAGAGACAGACACATCCAAGAGGGCCCCAACTCATGACCCGCCTCCAGCCTCAGTCAGCCTGAATCATGGTCACAAATACACACCCGGTGAGCCCAGGGAAGCCCTGGAACATGAACCTAGAATCTATCCATGTGGGTCAAAGTGTGCTGCAGTTATGCCACACTCCAACTCCTGAACTGAACTGATTTTTTAATGAAATCCAATTTTGTTCTCATTCCTGAAAGAGTAAAAAAAAAATTTTAAGAGATTTTTGCTGTAGAGCGTGTACACTCACCAGAAAGACAGAGAGACAAAAATAGAGAAATCATCCCCTTGGGATATGGCCACACCGATATCCTTTCTCCTCCATTATCCTTTGGAGATTTTGGACATGGATGCACATGCGCCCAACATGAATTTCAAGCCACTGGTTCAGGACTCCAGCCATGGTCGACTATGTAGGAGTCCAGCAACATAACCTCTACGCCAACTGCTGGTTCCTGTAAGGAGACTTTTAAAAGATTAGAATATTTGTTTCAACTAAGTCAAATAAGTGTTTATGAAGAAGCTAAAATCATCTCTTTTTTCCTTTTTTAAGAGAGATTTTTGCTATAGGAAATTTGTATCCACTGGAGAGACAAACACAGAAATATAGAAAACAAGAAATCATCCCCTAGTGAGGTGGCCATATGGCAATCCCTTCTCCTCCATTCTCTTCTTGGGATTCTGGGCAGGCAAGCATATGTGCCCAGCATGTTTGAAGCCACTGGTTATAGGACTCAAACTGCAGTGAGTCATGTGGGAGTACAACACCTTAAACACTATGTCACCTGCTGGCCCCGATTATATTGAATTTTATCAGTCAAATATGATATCTGAAACAGGGAAGCTTTGAGTACCTTTCCACTCTGCTCAGACCATTGCTGAAATCTGAGTTCATGCTGCACTGTGCTTTCAGAGAGATGTGAGTGAATTTGAGTTTGTTCTTCAGAAGAAAGATTTAGTTGACACAATAATTTAAAATCATGCTCAAGGGGTGCTTTTGAATGAACACTTCACAAGGACTCAACTTTCTACAATCTGCGGATGTCTAGATTTCACAAAGCATAATATACCATTCTGTAAAATCTAGAGACAATAAGGAGATATAAGGAATTTTATTACATTTGACAAATCTTACATAGCTACATTCTTTATTAAAATCACTATTTTTCAAACTATGCTTTTCAACACAAAATTTTCAAAGGAGGGTTTGAGGAAATCTTTTGATAGATTCCAGAAAATGAGAGGAATAACTAAGCCCTGCCAAAGATTTGATTTAGAAAAATAAATCCCATTGTATTATATGTGTGTGTGTATTTGATACACATACAGTCAACTACATGGGAGTCCAGCAACATAGCCTTTATGTCAATTGCTGGTCTCTATATCATGCCCTTTTAATCAATATATATTTTGGGTATATTTTTGTTCCAAATTTGTCTTTGAAATAATAAAAGACTGTAAAATGTGTACTAATGACTATATTTTCATATCCATGCTTTGTGCACCACTTACCCTCACCTGGGATAGGAAGGTAGAGGTAATACCTCTTTTACGAGCTCTAGGGCAAGAGAAAGTAAAGAAATGCTCTTAGGGATAACACAGCCTTTTTCATTAAACTTGTAATATTTGAATGTCTTCTTGTTTGTAAAAATGTGGGAAATGTGCTAGCAACACTACCATCTTTAATTATGAAGATATAAAAGCAACTTGCAGTAGCACTATTAAAGCTTCAAATTTTTTAAATATTAATTTTTCATATAAGTGTGATTACTGTAATTTTGTTCAGTCTATGCACAAATTATACTGACTCTTTTTTTTTTTTTTTTTTTAAAGAGAGATTTTTGCTATAGAGCATGTGCACTCACCAGAGACAGAAAGTGATAAACCACTCCCAGGAGGGATGGCCACATTGTGATCCCTTCTCCTTCATTTGCCTCTTAATATTTTTGTGCATACACTCACATGTGCCCAGTGTAAACAGTAAGCTGCTGGGTCTGGGATTCAAACTGTGGTCGACTACATGGGAGTCCATTGCCGTAATCATTACACCATCTACTGGTCCCTATCCAGACTTTTATGCCCCAACATTTATTTATTTAATTTATTTATTTAATTCCATTAGCTGTTATTATTTTTAATTTGATTAGATAGAGACAGAGAGAGAGAAAGAGAAAGTGAGAAAGCAAGCCACCAGGTCCAGGACTCGAACCACGGTCGGCCATGTGGGAATCCAGCACCCTCAACCACCACACCACCTACTGCCCCCCTATAGAGACATTTTTATATCTTTACTCAATGATAAATATAAGAATTTTATAGATGTGTGACATAGATCTTGCTATCATGTTATGAAATGGAGGATTATCTGTTGATGATAACATGTAAGGTATCTTGAACTAGACTGCTGTGAAGTGTATTCATATTGAGTAATTCATTTACAAGCTGTAATGGTGTACAATGATTGAATGTATGAAATAAATTAGAATAATAAAAAAACTACAACCGAAAAAAGATAATAGGGGAGGTTTTAAAAAATCAGTGGAAAATTGGTATGTGGTACTATAATAATTCATATGAAGGAAATACCTGGTAGAGACAGCTGATTCAGATTAAAGGGTCAGAAAAGACTTCACAAGAAAAGGAGCACAGTTGAATTAAAAATATAACTCAGACAGCAGAAGATTATTTGAGAGACGAGAATGTGGGTTGAAGAAATACTTGCAGAAATGTTTGGTTAAAAGGAAAAAAGAGTATAGTCTGGAGTAAGGAGAGAATAATAATAAGAGATTATAAACTCTACACCAAGTGACAAGTTTGAATTTTATCATAAAGAATAAAATGTTTCAATATTTCAAACAAGGAGTAGGACATTCAAGTTAAAATGATGACAGATTGAAGAGATGGCATCCAGAAAATGTGGACGGGACTTGGATATGTATGTATGATGTTAAAGAGAGAAGTCAATACACTCCTCCTCCATTTTTTATACTAAGGCAAATTAACAAATGTTTTCAGAATTACAATGTTTGTTAGAAATATTTAATATTGAATATTGAAAAATATTTCTAGATCAGCAAGTAGCATGGTGGTTCAGGCACTAGGTTCCCACATGGCTGAACTTAGTTCCAGTCCCAAGCCTGACAGCTTGAAAATCATACAGGGAACTTATGTGTGTGTGATTGTGTGTGTGCATGTGTGTGTGCCCAAAATCCCAGGAGAAGAATAGAGAAGGGATTTCAGTGTGTCCATCCCCCTTGGGGGTGAGGAGGGTGGGTGATTTCTCACTTCCCTTCTGTCTGTCTCTGGTAAGCACACACATCCTATGGCAAAAATAATTAAATAAATAAATAAATAAATAAATAAATAAATAAATATCAATAAATAAAAGCTTTTTCTGGAGGAATTGCCATTTCAGTAGCATGATTTTTTTCCTCTATGCCATTAAAATGTGCTTTTTTCCCAACTAGAACATCTAGTCATTTTTCTCAAAAATCTACTCCTTTCCTCCCTGCTGAAGCTCTACCTTCTCCATGAAGATATACCTCCAGCCATTCAAGATAAGGATGATGACCTATCTTCAAATTCTAATACAGTAGACCAGCAGATGGCATAATGGTTGTGTTGAAAAATTTCCACATAGTCTATGACATTTCGAGTCCCAGACCCAGGAGCTTAAAACTCACACCAGGAGACCAGCCAATGGCATAATGGTTATGTCACGAAACTCCCACATGGTGGACTGCCAGTCAAGTCCCAGACCAGGCAGCTTAAAACACATCAGGTGTATGAGTGCGTGCATGACCAACATCCCAAAAGGAGAACAGAGGAGAAGGGACTGTGGCATGCCCATCCTGCCTGGGGGGTGATTTCTCACTTTCTGTCTCTCCCTTTCTCTCTAATGAGTGCCCACACCTTATAGCAAAAATCTCTCTCTAAAGAAAAAGAAAAGAAAAATTCTAATACAGACCCACTGCTTACTCCTCAATTTTGTTATGGTTTCCTTGGCTTCAGAGGCTCTTATGGCATAGCTCTTTTCTTTAACCCATAGTTCTATTAATTCTATCATTTCTTTATTTCATTTGGTTACATAAATATTAGAAACTATTTTTTTACCTGTGTGGCTAAACTAAATATACATCCACTCTTGCACACCCATTTTATTTTTCTTCGTTTTTCACTTTATTTTCTTATCTTTCTTCTAAAGCTTTTATCATTACAACTAAATAAAACGATGCAGTATAAAGTAAATAGTGTGCAGGAAGATATTCAGATACCTGCTGAAAAAAAAGTCCATAGTCAATAAGAAGCTATCTTTTCCTAAATTTGTACCTAAAACATTCACACCTCAATGCAAATATGAAATAAGCTATGTGTAACATTGTATTCTTTTAATTCTTGACTGGTCATATTGAATTTCCTCTAAAATGCTTGAATTTATTCACAGGAAGTCAGGAAGTCCAAATCAAAATAAATATTTCAAAGCAACATATGTCTAAAAAAGGAACGAAACTGTAAGCACCCTTTAGAAGTAAAGAAGAAAGACGTGCAGGGATTCCTTCTCTATGAAATATCCCCGACTTATCCCTGAATACTCACTTCGATTATAGGATATTTTCACTTTTACTTTCGACTCACTAGAATCTTTGAGATGAGTTGCCAGTTTCCCTCCATGACAATTTGAGTGAGAAGCTAGCATGCGCAGGCTTTGCAGGTGGTCCTAGCACATGTCAAGTGACCCCTGCTGAATCATAGCCCAAAGAATGTCATGCGAAGTGACTTGTCCAAGGCAAATTTTTATCTCTAAACCCAGAAGAAAATCACAATACCATTACCCATGATAAGTTTTACTATTTCCCTGACAAGCTCGCCTTTTCATGCCCTGGAACTGATGAGTTTATTTTTTCTTCAAAAAGAGGAAGAGACCATTCCATTTAGAGATAGGAAATGTTACATGACAAAAAAAAAAAAAAAAAAGTCATATATATATATATATATATATAAAGGACAATACTAATGGGACTTCCAAAAATCTTCACTTCATGACTTGTTCACTGTCTTCCATTAGCTTCATTGGCAGGGTAAATCTTCCCTATTAATAAAATCAAGTTTACTTGGCACTGATTGAGGTCTAAGTCAGGCAGGAATCTTTATTTGGTAACAGTTGTTAATGTCTATATGGCAGCAATTTCTAACATAACTCCTTTTTAAAAAGATATAAATTATACTCTAATTTAATGCATTTACTGCCAGACAAGGCTTAGTGATCATTTTTAAGACATATATTCCTTTATCACTGCAAACATTAATAAGTGTTTATAGACTTAACTTCCTAAGAATGAAGGACCTATAAACTTCTCAAAAACCAGATTATTTGATAAATTTTTTATAAAGTGGCAAGCTATTACAAAAGGAGGAAGATTGCCCAAATTTAAGAACAATGCAGCTACTTGGAAATATTTGTAGTGGTGATAGTAATATCTCAAATAAAATATGCACAACTGTCTTAAAATTATAGGTAACATGAAAGAATGAATGCATGTGCACTTTAGGAAACCTTTCTGCCAACTTTTAGAATGCTCTTATGGATATAAATCTATTTGTAGGAAATAATAAAAATATAGTTATTAGTTCACGTGTCTGATCTCTATAGATGCTTCTCTACCAAATTCAACCCAACCACATAGAATTCGTTTCACTTCCTTGGAATTATTGCAAACTTTCTAGTTCTGTTCTTCCATATTACCCTCTGGTGAAGTATTCATCCCTTATTGTTTACTTGGCTATTTCTAAGTTACCTTTCAACTTTTAACTTAGAAGTTTTTCCAGACAGAAGTTTTTCCTGAATCCCTAACTTGGACTTTCATATAGAGTGTACTTTGTATGAAACTAGTATAAATTGTAAATAGTGTCATTTCATACAAACTACACCATATTAAAATTGGCTTTTCTCATCTGAATTTGTGTCTTAAGTTTCAAAAGGACAAGAGATGTATCTGTGTTGTGTCTTATTCTAGCTTCAACACTCAGAAATCAGAATTATTGGCACATAGTAGTTATCTAATTAATTTTAATCAAATAAATAAAATTTTCAGAATAGGCAAAGTCCAGAATTCGAGTTTTAGTCCTGATTATTGTATTACTAGATTAGTTAATTACAGCAAGAATAAAATAAGGTAGAAATCAAAATCTGTCACTGCTTTTAAAAAATTAAGAAAGATTTTTTCAATATGAGTTTATATAGTTTTCAGATGTCTTCTGTTAGCAGTTCTGAAATGCCAGATTCCAGTCGGTAGAAGGATCTTCTACTTCAGAATTTAGTAAAAGCCAAACAATCTACAAAAATATGTATCATCTCAGAAGAAGACTCCACCATTGCTGCTGAGAACTAGTGATTTCAAGGAAAAAAGAGAAATTAAGATTTTCTACAGATAATTCAGCCTCCAGCCCCCAAACTCAAGGGTAGAGGCTAGAGGCAGGCCTTCAAAAGAAGACTCACCATTGCTGTTGAGAGCTAGTGATTTTGTGTGGTACATGTGTGCCACGTGGTTTTTTATTCTTTGCTTTTTTAAAAAAAAAATTGGGGGGGTTGTTTTTTCCTTTTTTTCCTTGTCTGTTTTCTCTCTCTCTCTCTCTTTTTTTTTTTTTTTTTGATCTCTCTCTGTTTCCTTTTCTTTTCTTTTATCTCATCACTCTGCTTCTCAATCTCCATTCGCTGTGTTTCTAGAGTGATCTAAGAGAACCATAGCCAAACATCCAAATACCATTAGGGTTAAGATATTCCTCAATATCCATGGAATCTGCTGCACAAAGGGATAAAAATGAAACAGCAAAGAGATTCTAGATCACCTCCTTCTGCACGCTCCTGAATGCTCAGATTGAACTTAAAGAATTAGGAAGAAACACACCATCCATGAGATAACTAGAAATCACTGCAGGATCACAAGAAATATGGGAAAGCAGGAAAATAACTCTTCTCCAAGGGAAAAGAATAACTCCTCTTCATCCACAGACAGTACAATGGAAATCACAGAAATGTCTGATAAAGAATTTAGAATATTCATAATGACGAAGTTACCAAAGATGAAAGAGAAGAGAGACAATGAGCTACAGAAGAGGAAGGAGAAAGGAGCTGATGAGTTGCAGAATGTGAGGAAATTCTTGCAAGATCTAAAAGAGGAAATACACACTTTAAAAACAATCAAATGGACCTGTTAGAGATGAAGGCTATAATACAGGAAGTCAAAATCTCCCTTGAAAGTATTAAAAGCAGACTAGATCATAAAATGAAATAGCAGATGTAGAAGATAAAATTGCTGGCCTAGAAAAGTCCACCACAAAGACTGAGAAAATTGCCAAAAAATAAATGAGAATAATATACAAGAAATACTAGATACCATCAAACATCCAAACATCCATATAATTGGTATCCCAGAAGGTGAAGAGACTCATAAGGGCATTGACAATCTATTCCATGGAATCTTGCAAGAAAACTTTCCAAACCTAGAGAGGCATTCAAAGATCCAGTCCCAAGAAATACAAAGGACCCCAAATAGAATCAACCCAAGAAGACCTTCTCCAAGACACATTATAGCAAGATTGACCAAAACCACAGACAAAGACAAGATAGCAAGATTAGCGAGAGAAAAATGGCAAGTTACCAACAAGGGATATCCTACCAGGCTAACAGCAGACCTCTCATCAGAAACAATGTGAGTAAGGAATTAATGGGAAAATGTATTCAACATGTTAAGGGAAAAGCAATTTCAACCAAGAATACTGTACCCAGAAATATTATCCTTCACATGAGAAGAAAAGATAAGAACATTCTCAGATAAACAAAACCTGAAATAATTTACCAACACCAGACCAGATCTCCAAGAAGTTCTCAAGAGGGTGCTATACCAGGAAAATTAAATACAGAAACAGAGAAGTAAGAGTTCAAAAACTAAGAAAATGGCCAACTTAATTGTAGGGACAAGTCTAAAGTTGAAAAATTTTATATCCCAGAATTCAATCAGGGAGATCAAAGCACAACACAAGATAAAGTACATGAGACTGAACTGGTGAAATAGAATTTTATGACTTTTGACTAAAACATTGCTGATTTTCTTCTAGGCTTTGTTTTCTGGTTTTAAGGATTTTTGTCCTGTCTTAAACTGTTGATAGGTTCATGTACCTACTATTTGAACAGAATTCTAACCTATTTACTGGCTTTAAGTTTTAAACAAAGTTCCTTAGCATTTCTTTGATTTATTAAAACTGCTTTTCTTGAAATTACCAGTAGAACTTGCTATTGAAAGTAGTTAGATTAGTTAAGAAATTTTGTGATCAATAATATGTGGGGATAAAAATGAATGGAAAAAAACTGTAGACACCAGAGAGATAGTGTGGGAGGAGGGTGGTAAATGGCAGAGGGTCAGAAATAGGGGTAAAATATATATATATATATATATATATATATATATATATATGTATATATATATATATGTATATATGTATATATATATACACACACACACACACACACACACACACACACATACATAGAAATGGAAAATAATTGATGATAACATGCATGATTAAGCCGCTATGCACTATATTCTGGATGGGAAATCACATTTTGTATGCTGTGAAGATGCTTAGGGAATGAATGTAAATTAATTTAAAAAAATGTCTCAGGAAAAAAGCTCATGGTAATATGTGTAATGGGAAAACTATGGATTTCAAAAAGTTTTTGTACCAAAATAAATTCATACTTTAATTGTAAAAATAATAAAATAGTAAAAAATATCTATCATCTCATTTGTCATCATTTCCAATTTTAAGAGGAATATTAAATTGAATTTTAAAATATTTTCTAAACTTTATTTCTGTTCCTTACAAGGTTGGGTTGGTATTCCTACTAACACTCCTTATCTAGTAAAGATTGATTGGCTCAAGCTTCCACCTCTGAAAATGTGGAATCAGTTTACAGGCAACTTACTGGAATAGGACTTGAGTTGCCCTTATTTACTTAAGCAGGAGTAGCTGTGGGATTTACAATTGGGTTAAGTGCTATGCTCTAGTGGAAATGGATAAGTGGATTTAATTTTCTCAAGAAAATATTGAGTTTGATCTAAGTTCCAAGTCCTCTGTAATCTCATATCACCAAATTGTTTTAAAATCCTACTTTTTACAAGCATCACAATTTGGACAAAGCAACATATTAAATTACTGGAACAGTGGCTTTATGGTGACAGAGTTTTTATTACATTATTCCAATATAGTTATTCATATTCATTTTCAAAATGTTATTATTGAGAATAATATTACTGAATATATAGAATTGCTTCTTTCTTCTCAGGCAGATGTAGACAGACTGAGGTAGATGTAGAGATTGGCTGTGGACATAAATGTAGATAATATAGATACAGACATAATTTTTTTCAATTCATTAGTTTCTGTAAAATGTCATATAATTTACTGGCCTGTTTTACTCATAGTTATCAGTATGCTGAAAGTATTTTTATTTAAAATTATTAATATTTTAAAACATTACTCCTTCAAGAGTTCATAGTTTTACTTCATCATAGTAATAAAAATAAGGAATGGCTTACAAAATCTCCATGTAAAACTTCATGCAAAAATCTTGCTTTTGAGGGTTACTTTTTCTAAAAAATAGTACTTTTTTTTAACGTGGACTAGGATTTAAATTTGTACTGCCAGAATTGTTTGTTGTTTGTTTCCTTCAGAAATAGTAAGGAAAACTAGTAGTTCCTCTTTGTAATGTTCACTTACAGAGCAAGAGATGTATATATTTATACACCTTAGTGACCTGGATTTTTAGAACAGCTCATTAGTGCCATTTAGCATGTAATAGATATTTTGGCTAAAGAAGTTTATAGGTTTTTACAAATAGTTTCTTCCTCCCACACACCAAATTTAACAGTTTTATAGTCCTTTACGACTTCCACCCCAATTCATGCACCTTGTCATTATAACAGGAGCCAAATTTTAATGATTTTTGTTGCCTCTAGCACCATATGCAAGTTTAGAAATGATGCACCCAAGCACTGATGACATGCCAAACTTCACTGATGGAAAACAGGTCCACTGAGTAAGTATTAATGATGAGTGAGATTTCATGCTGATTTACTGCCAACAGACCATCAGAAATGGAGTTCAATTCATATAAAAACAGTCCTCCACCAAACAAGTCAGGATGGCTGGAGGCCTTGGTAAACACGGAATGAACCTGATAACCCTCTCTGTTTAGAGAATTCATGTAAAGTACTCTCCTGCTTGCTTTATTTGGCTTGGTTTAAAATGTCAAGGGATTTGCACCGGAGCCATTAGCTTCTAAACTCGTAACTTGACTGTGTTTTCTAATGGCTGCCCGGGACCTGAAGTATGACATGCAGTGACTCCAGGGAACCTGAAAAGCACATAACAGAATCTAAAGCTTTACCAAGAATAATGTGCCAGGCAGCTAAAAGGAAACATGATTGTGTTTCTACAAATACTGAGCATTGTCATCTTAACAACAAAAAAAATCAGCAACAAGAACAACTGTATCTTGTTATAGCTATATAAGGTCTGATGATGTGATAATAATAATAAATAATATTTACTGGCCATGTAATATTTGGTAGGATCTAACTTAAAAGTCGTTGTGTGATTTAAAGTGTATTTAAAGAAATACAAATATTATCTGGCTTTGTAGTAACGGTTTAGTCCATGTTACTTATAGTTTTCTTTTTTTTTTAATTTTGAAGTCCAGAAAGATGCCTCGAAATGTTCTATAATAAAATATGACCATAACTGGGCCAGCAGGTAGTACCGAGGTTAAGGAGGCTGGATTTCACATGGCTGACTGCACATTCGTGTCCCAGATCTAGTAGCTTGAAAATCACACCAAGCACTGTACGTGTAAGCCCCAAATCCTAAGAATCCTAAGAAAAGAGTAGAGAAGAAGGGATTATGATGAGGCCATTCTCCCCAGGAAGATGATTTTTCACCATACCCCCTCACCCCATCTCTGTCTCTCTGGCAAGCACACATGCCATATAGCAAAAAAAAAAAAAAAAAAAAAAAAAGGACAATAATTAAAATTTGTTGGAACCAGCAGATGGCATAATGGCTACATTGGTGGAATCCCATGAAGTCGACTACAGTTTGAGTCTCGGACCCTGTGGCTTAAACTTAATGCTGGGCGCGTGTGCATGCGTGCCCAAGATCCCAAGAGGAGAAGGGATTGCAGCGTGACCATCCTCCCTGTGGGGGCGATTTCTTGCTTTCTGTCTCTTAGTCTCTCTCTGTCTTTCTGGCTAGCGCATGTGCCCTGTAGCAAAAACCTCTCAAAAAAAAATTGTTAATCCTAAAGCTAAAGATAATGTTTAGATAAGTTATTAAGAGCAAGTCTTTAAAATTAGTTAGTCCTACATTTGGGTTTCAATCTTGGCTCTCCCATTTACTGGCCACATGACCTTGGAGGTATCACTCAGTCATCAGAGCTTTATCTCCTCATATTTATAAAAGGGTGATAATGATACTTGTCTTATTGATTGTTACCAGAATTAAGTGGGATAATGTATAATAAGTATAAAACTGTGTCTATTAAACTTTCAATATATGTTAATTGTTTTCATTATTTTTGTCATGGTAAACCTAGGGAGTTGGACTGAGAGGTAAAATTTTATTAAGAGAATAGCCAGTGGACTCTCACACTGATGCCGGAGTTCCTGGGCCTGGAGGGCCTAGACTTCTGTGGAATCAGACAAGACTAAGGCTAGCGAGTGTTCAGGAACATTCTAAAGGTCTTCACATGCGTAAGAGACTTCCAGAAATAGTGTCAGCCTTTATGAAGATTGTGTCCTTTGTATTTTTCCAAGTGGAAGTAGTCTAAGCTTCATCAAGGTAGAGGGTAGACTGAAACCAATCTCTCCCTCTGTATTCTCTTTCTAAAGTAATGGACAAGGTGGCAAAGAGGAGAATGACCTGTTTACTTTGAGCAGATTAGATGAATCAAAGAAACAGCAAGAGGATTTCTTTCATCCTATTCTTTACATTTTCATATATTTCCCTATTTCCTGGACACAAAGAAATTAACTGAGAATTTTGAATGTTGAAAAAATATAAGTAACCTAAAAGAATTTCATGTCTTATAATCATGTAGAAAATAAAATAGAAGCACATATAAACTTTTTTAAAGTACAAACATGTGGGTGTCTTATGTTCAATTGCTTATTAATGAATATGAGTTTGTGAAAGTCCACATAAATGAAGGAATCTTATTTGAAGGTGATGAAAATTCAAAGACTAGAAAAATTTATCAAAACTGAGGGCATGAGGCAAAAATAGCAATAGAAGGTGCTGGATAGTGGTACAGCAATGATGTCACACTCTGGTAAGATGACCCACATAGGAAAGTTCCAGATTCACATTCAGAGGCCTCTCTGAACAGAGCAGGTGCAAGTATGCCTATGATCTGAGGCTGGCTAAAGAATACGGTGGATCATGTTGGGGGACTTCTGATGAGGGTATCTCTCTTTTT
This sequence comes from Tupaia tana, assembly GCA_026018925.1. Taxonomy (NCBI): domain Eukaryota; kingdom Metazoa; phylum Chordata; class Mammalia; order Scandentia; family Tupaiidae; genus Tupaia; species Tupaia tana. The sequence continues at coordinate 80,243,763 of JAKSZU010000005.1, read as the reverse complement.
CTCTCTTCTGTCTTGCTCATGCAGGAAAGAAAGAAATGAACTTTAAAAAAAAAAAAAAGATAGCAATGGTAAGGAAGAAATGCTACTTAGAATGATTACTTCAATTAATTATTAAATATATGTATAATTAAAGCCAGTTTTCCCAGGAGAGCATACTTTTTAATCTAGGTTAACTACAAACTTTAGCAAACATGAGAACACACAAGTGGATAATTTGAAATAGTTTTTCCCCACAAGTCTCCTGGTGAATCATTCTCTAACAGCTAGAATATTTCTTTTGACTTATAGCCTTTTATTTTAAATTAAATGGAGAAAAAAATGGAACATTACCTCTTCATGTTATTACTACACTTAGGCAGAAGGAAATTCTATAACATGATTCCTTTTCAAGGAAGTTAAATAGAACCCCTATTTCAACAATCATATCAATTGTGTACCATTTGTAAAATTGATTTTGACCTTATAAGCCTCAACCATCTTCTTCAGATTTGTATCAGTAAATTTAATTTTTAGTGCTGTTACAGAGTTCAAACTGGACTTTCATACAACCTTATCATTTGTTTATCTTTGCTTGTGCAGCTAAGGACAGGAAAATCTATACATATACACACATATGTTATTATGCTAATATATTGAATTGTCGGGAAAGTCCTGACTCATTTTTACATAGAAAAACATGTCATGACTTTCCTGATGACCTAATATATTAGGGTCTTATGATATGTGATTTCCTCTACTTTCATCTTAATATTGTACTTTATTTTCTTTCACTAGATTTTCTTTTAATCTTATTGTGCCACATGCCTTTTTGTAAATCACTTTATTTTGAAGCAAGGTGGGCTCAGAATGAAAAACAACATAGACTTACTACCCTGTAAAAAACAAAACAATTACCTTTTTTCTCAGTCACACACACACACACACACACACCATGCACGCACCAATATTTGTCACTTTGTAAAATAAATAACTAGTGTTTTTGAATTCCAAAGCATACCTTGTATAATTATATGAACTAGTCACTTATTCTTCATCTCAAAGGAGTTTGCAGGTGAAGAAACTTACATCCAAGTGCAAATTGTGCAAATTGTGAATTTCTGCATAGATAAAGGATATATACCCCCTCATTATAAGCTAAGTAATGGCATACTGATGTTTTCCACATCTTAAAAATCTTCTACTGTGAGCATTTTTTAACATTTTTCCTTTTAATTCTGTCCATGTTTGCTTTATGTATTTTGAACCTATGCTATTAGATCTATAAACACTTAGAATTATTGTGACTTTTGGAACAATTATTTTACCATTATTAAATATTTCTTCTTATCTATTGAAATACTTCACCTTTAAGTCTCTTTTGTCCAACAATATAATCATACTAGCTATCTTCCTCAGTATTTATATAGTATATCTTTTTCTAACCTTTACTGTTTAAACTGAGTCTTTGTGTTTGTTTTCTTCCAAATAGTACAGAGTTAGTTCTTGTTTTTTTTTTCATTTGTTTTGACAATATTTGCTTTTATTTGGAGTTTATACACTTTAATTACTGTTGTTTATTAGTTTAATTACACCACCTTTTTATTAGGTCATCAGGAAAGTCATGATGTATTTTGCTATGTTCTCCTATGCAAAAATGAACATGATTTTCCTGACAAGCCAGTATTTATTTTTTAATGTGACCCATGGATTCTCTTTCTCTGTTTTTGGTTTTCTTACTACTTATTTTATGAAACAAGTTTTTTTTTAATTTTTGTATTTTATATTTTGCTTTGATATATTACCAAAACAGCTTTTGCTATTTAGCTCTAGAAATTACAATATGTGACTCTCAGTTATCACACTCTGACTACAAATATTGACAGTCAGCCTGTAAGTACTCAGATTAGTACTTCAGAATTGATACAAGAATCTTACAAACACAATTATAATTACATTTACCCTACTCTTTTCCTTTGTATTGTTTTCGACGTATGTAAATTTGACACCCCAAATTACTAACATGGGTCAGAAATAAATTTCCACTTTGGAGGCTGGAAGTTGGCATGGTGGTTAAGGGCACTGGAGTCCCACACGGCTGACCGTGGTTCAAGTCCCAGATCTGGTGGCTAGCTTTCTCTCTCTCTCTCTCTCTCTCTCTCTCTGTCTCTCTCTTTCTCTCTCTCTCTCTCCCCCCTCTCTATCCTTCTCTGGTCAAATTAAAATAAGTAAATAAATAAATAAAGTTAAATAAAATAATTATTTAAAAAAAATCACTTTGAGGCCAGCTCACAGTTTGGGTTCTATTTGTTGCCCCATTCCATTCCAGGTCATCCACCAAATAGAACTGTTAAAATACACCCTGACTGTTATCAAGCCTCACTTTCTCTAGCTCTATCAGCCTGATATATTATTATCTCTTGCTTGGATTTCAATAATAACCTTGTAAATTATGCCTTTGCTTTAATTCTTTTCATGCCCTTAGCGTATCCTTCTGATATTTTAAATGTGTAAATCAGATGTATCACACATACTCCCTGACCATTACCTAATACCCTCTAGTACTTTTTCATCACGTTCACTATAAAGGCCTATATCCTCATTGTCAGGAATTAACTTAAAAATGTTATACAAGTAATGCCATTGTACCAATCAGCCCACCTCCTCCTGATGAATTAATCCAGGAAGGGATCAGAGCATCTGCTGAGGCAGGGAAATGATACGATCTCTAAGCAGAGGCTGTTTACTCAATGGCGTGGAAGTATTTCAGTATTTGAAGAATGAGGCTGATTGTACCAGTACAAGCAGACTGGATTCATAATGTAGCTCACTAAGCCCTGAATGTTCTTGTCACAGATTTCTGTTTTGACTTCATATTCTACCCCTTTTCTCTCTCTTCCTGAGATTAAGCTATACTAGTCATGTCAATAAACATGTGAAAAACAGGCCACTTTGGGGCCTTTGCACTTGCTGTTTTCTCTGCTGGAAAGTTGACATTGTACACTTCCTCATTTCATAGGTTCTAGGCTCAGATGTTGCGTTCTCAGAGAAATAACAGGATCATGGGCTTGTGCATGCCCAGCGTACCGTGTTGTCATTAGGTGTAGCTCCTCTGTTCTCTAACCCCTTACTCTACTTTTTCCTTCATATCTCTTACTACTTTCTAATATTATTTAACACTTTTATTTTTTTCTGTCTTGTTCACTAATATGCACAGGCAGGGACTTGGCACATGTTGTTTACCAAGGACTCACTAGCACCTAAAGTAGTTTTTGATTACTTTCAAAAGGTAGTCAAAAGAATGTATGTACTTCTGGTAGGAACACTAGGGAGATCTGATGGGAACACTAAACACACTTAAAGGATAATCTGTTCCACAACATATTAGAATGGCAATAGACATGATACTTAATCATTTTTTTCTTTGGAAACATGGTTTTGTGCAAGGCACAGAGGAGAGTTCACAGCCACAAAAGGTAACTATAAAATCAAGGTCCACAATACTAAGACAACCTGATGCTTTTGGAAAAGAAGCACTTACACAATGTTTTCCTTTGAGTCTTCCTTTCTTCTTTAATTTGCAACTTTTGGGGAAGTATCTTGGAAACCGGAAAATGCTTTATTTTGACTATTTTATTTAAGGTTTTCTAAATTTATCTTCTCTCTAAGAAATTTATTTTTACCCTCATGGCCCTTTGGTTAGTTTACTTCAAATCTTTTGAACCATAGTGCTTCACTTAATGCTACATATTGTGCACATTCCTTAATCAATTTCTAGACTATTAATACATGTATACTTCAACTCCCCTAAGAAAGCATAATATAATTTTAAAAAGAAACAACCTCTTTACAACTCACCTAGCATGAACTAGTGCTGAAAATTAACAAATGTAGTCCCAATTCAGACACATCTTGAAGAAGCCATCTAGCAAAATTACGTAAGGGCCAGCTGGTGGCGTGATAGTTGAGGTGACCGAATCTCACACGGATGATTGTGTAGTTCAAGTGCCAGACCTGGTGGCTTGGAAAACATGCAGGTGTGTGTGCATGCATACCCAAAATTCTGAAAGGAGAGAAATGGCAAAGGGAGTGCTACATGACCATTCCTCATTGGGTAGGGGGCATGGGAACTTATCTCTCTCTCTCTCTCTCTCTCTCTCTCTCTCTCTCTCTCTCTCTCCCCTCCCCCCCCGTTTCTGTCCAGTGAGCATATGTGTTATCTGGGGGAAAAAAAAGTAGTAAGTAAGCAGTACCAATTATTTAAAATTTCCAGAGTTTCCAAAGATCTCAGTCATTGCATGCTTAAATCTAACTAGTTTGAGATGATAAACCATTAAGATTAAAAGCAAAGTTGTTTCACTTAGAGGTGTTGTTTCTTTCTGATATTTCTACTAAATTTATGACCAATTTTCCTGAAGGTGTATTTTTCAAAATGCTATTAAATTTACAAATATTTTTTGCACTGTTGTAATTTTATTGTCAGTAGAAATTACACATGAGTTATGTATTTTGAAGCAAGATGATCCTTCCTTGAGGGTCAAAGATTTGAAAATGATCATATTACGGTTAGCTTGTAAACACATTCACTTTCTGTTTTATAAAAAACTGTAATTATCAGGAGTGCAAAACTTCATTCTTTTTATTTTATGCTGCTTTTACGGAATTATCTTTTCCTGGGATGAGATACCAAATGAAAAGAGAAAGAACTGTTTTCTCTGAAATCAGTTTTGCCACTGGTTCCTCTATGAGTAATAATTTATGGTGAATTGACACCCAGATTATCCATTAGGAGTTCGGTTTTGAAGCTATTCTTTTATTTATTTATTTATTTATTTATTTATTTATTAATGAGCAGGGCACCTATACTTTCTTTTTATAAATTTATTTTCATCCTTTTCCTTGATTTATTTCACTTTTTTTGTTTTTAATTAATTAATTTACATTCATTCACTGAGCATTATCACAGCATACAAAATGTGATTTGCCACCCAGAATATACTGCATAGTGGCTTAATCATATATGTTATCATCAATAATTTTCCAATTTCTAGTTTCATATATATTTTTCCCCCCTATTCCTCACCCTCTGACGTTTCTCACCCTCCTCCCACACTATTTCAGGTGTCTACAGTTCTTTTCCATTCATTTTTCTCCCCACATTTTATTGATTTACAAAAATTCTTAAATAATCTAATTACTTTTAATAGCAAGCTCAACTGATATATAAATATCTATGAATACATGTCTGATCTTAGTCATGAAACTCTGAGTAGAATAAATATACTATAAGGTAGCACCTAGCTGATGCTGAATAGTTTACTACAGTCATTAATTATGTATCTTTTACTATATTTTTTAATTTCAAGAAAAGCAGATTTAGCTTTCATAAATCAAAGAAATGCTAAGGAAATATGCTTAAAACCTAAAGCCAGGAAACAGGTTAGAATTCTGTTCAAATAGTAGGTACATGAACCTACCGGTGCCTCAAAACAGGACAAAAATCCTTAAAACTGGAAAACAAAGCCTAGAAGAAAATCAGCAATGTTTTAGTCAAAAGTCATAAAATGCTATTTCACCAGTTCAGTCTCATGTACTTTATCTTCTGTTGTGGTTCAATTTTCCCAATTAAATTCCAGGATATAAAATTCAACTTCAGACTTGTCCCCATGATTAAGTTGACAATTTTCTTCCTTTTTTAACTCTTATTTCTGTGTGACTGTATCTAATTTTCCTGGTATAGCACTCTCTGGAGAACTTCTTGGAGATCTGGTCTGGTGCTGATAAATTCTTTCACGTTTTGTTTATCTGAGAATGCTCTGGTCTTTTCTTCCATATGAAGGATAATCTTGGTGGGTACAGTATTCTTGGTTGAAATTGCTTTTCCCTTAACATGTTGAATATATTTTCCCCTTATTTCCTCACTCACATTGTTTCTGATGAGTGATTCACTGTCAGTCTAATGGGATATCCTTTGTAGGTAACTTGTTGTTTCTCTCTTGACAATCTTCGTATCTTGTCTTTGTCTGTGCTTTTGGTCATTCTGGCTATAACTTGTCTTGGAGAAGATCTTCTTGGGTTGATTCTATTGGGGGTCCTTTGCATTTCTTGAGACTGGATCTTTGAATGCCTCTCTAGGTTTGGAAAGTTTTCTTCCAGGATTTCATGGAATAGATTGCCAAGGCCCTTATGAGTCTCTTCACCTTCTGGGATACCAATTGTATGGATGTTTGGACATTTATTATATCTAGTATTTCTCGTATATTATTCTCTTTCTCTGGGCAATGTTCTCAGTCTTCATGGTGGATTTTTCTAGTCCAGCAATCCTATCTTTTACATTTGAGATTTGATTTTCTGTATGATCTAGTCTGCTTTTAATACTTTCAAGAGAGATTTTGACTTCCTGTAATATAGCTTTCATCTCTAACAGGTCCATTTGATTTTATTTTATAGCCTGAATTTCCTCTTTTAAAACTTGAAAGAATTTCCTCACCTGCTGGAGTTTGTCAACTCCTTTCCCCTGCCTCTTCTGCAGGTCATTGTCTCTCTTCTCTTCAATCTCTGTGAGCTTTGTCACCATGAAAATTTCAAATTCTTTATCTGACATTTCTATGAATTTCATCATGCTGTCTGAGGTTGAAGAGAAATTATTCTTTTCCCTTGGAGGAGAGGTATTTTCTTGTTTTTCCATATTTCTTGTGACCCTGTGGTGATTTCTAGTCATCTAATGGATGGTGTGTTTCTTCTCATTCCTAAAGTTCAATCTGAGCATTCAGAGGCGTGCAGAAGGGGGTGATCTGCAATCTCTCTTCCATTCTGTTTTCACTGTTCATGTATCAGAATCAGTGGGAATAGAGGAATATTCTGACCCTAATCATATTCAGATGTTTAGATCCTGTTCACTTGGACCTTTCTAGACACTTCGTGTGTAGGAGCTGAGAAGCCAATGAGTGAAGATAAAGAAAAAGGAAAAGAATTAGAGAAAAGGAAAGAAGAACATATAAAATTAAAAGAAGCAAGAACAAAGATACTAAAAAAACTTTAAATTTTAATTTTAAAATGCAAAAATTTAAAACCACGCAGCGTACAAGTGTGCCGTGCAAGAGCAATATTTCACAGTTGAAGTTCTGGATCCATGTGGGGATGAGCCTGGGTTTTGCCTTTCCTAAATAGAATGGGGAGAGGCACCTATTAGCACAATAAAGGGGCTTGAGAGCCCAGAGAATACTTTACCTTAAAAAAAAAAAAAAAAAAAAAAAAAAAAAAAAAAAAAAAAAGGGAACCAGCAGTTAGCGTAATGGCTATGTCGCTGGACTCCCACGTAGTCGACCGCGGTTCGCGTCTCGGACCCGGTGGCTTACAGCTCACGCCGGGCGTGTGTGCGTGCGTGCCCAAGATCCCGAGAGGAGAATGGAGGAGAAGGGATTGCGGCGTGACCATCCCCCCTGGGGGGTGATTTCTCGCTTTCTGTCTCTATGTCTCTCTCTGTCTGTCTGGCGAGCGCACGCGCCCTATAGCGAAAAACCTCTCCAAAAAAAAAAAAAAAAAAAAAGTAAAAATTAAAAGACAGAGAGACAGAGAGAAATGGAGAGAAAGAGACAGGTAACACTACCCACTAGAATGAGTGAGGGAGAAGTTTCAGCACAAAATCTTCATTTTAAATCTCTGAAAGCAATATTTCACAGCTGAAGTTCAGCATCCATGTTAAATTTACAAAATGTTTTAAAATCTTATTAGAACATTAAACAATTTGCCCTGTTATAGTTTTAAAACAAACATCAAATTGTATGGTTTTGATGTCATGATCACTGAGGAACTCTCACAAGAAAAATGCAATATGAACAGAGAGCAATTTGCTCAAACTGGTAAACCAAAAAAAAAAAAAAAAAAAAAAAAAAAAAAAAAAAAAAAAAAAAAAAACTGAGGTAAAACATACAATAGCAAAGGGAGCTTATTTGGGCATAAACATGAGTACTGCAGCAGGCATGCAGCCTGAATGAACTTATTTCAGCTAGCCCCAAAACATGCTCGGCGAGGTCTTAACAGTCATTAGACAAGTTTTAAAGGCAAAAAACACAAGCAAGAGGGGAGAGGAGAGAAGGGATTATAGTTGTTTTGGGACAATTATCCTTGGCTAAGGATCTGAAACAAGAGCTGCATCTATCCAAAGTTGGACAGGCAGTCCCTAAGCAGATGTTTTCTGCCCACAACCTTTGTGCAAGGTTGTGATTCTGGCAGTTCTCAAAATAGCAATTCTTGTTATCAGCAAGAGAAAACACCTCCTCGTGGGCTTCCAGCCTGTTTAGTCAGAGATGACACAGATGACTCCATTTTTATTTTGAAAAACACAAAACTTATGGGACACACAACATTTCTCAACTTCAGAAATAGAAATTGTCAAAGAGACAAAGAGCTAAGATTGTTTACAGTTTAGCCCAATCCATGAAGCAGGATGATAAAAGTTTGGTGTTGGAGAAACAGTGGCCAGGGAGTTTCCCAGCTAGTCCTCATCTCTGAGTAAAAGATGGAGTGGAAGGTACTTTTAAAGGACCAGATCCCATGCCTAAAGAATATAAGTGATGGGATCAGCAGATGGTGCAGTGGTCACATCGCTGGACTCCCTCATGGCCAACTGTGGCTCAGATTCTGGGCCCACTGTCTTGAAACTCATGCCAGGAGTGTGTGCATGCCCAAGATCCTGGGAGGAGACTGGAGGAAAAGAGATTATTACAAAGTAGCCATCCACTGGAGCGGGGGTGGTGATTCTCACTTTCCCTCTCACTGTTTCTGTTTTTCTCTCTCCCCCCAGCAAGTATACATGCCCTAAGGCTAAAACCTCTGGGGGGTGGGGGGAGAATGCAGGCAATACCTCATGACAAAGAAAAGACACACAACCACCTGGTATTCTGAAAACTATTTCTCAAAGAAAAAGGGAGGACACCCACCCCTAAATTTTATGTGTAAAAATTTATGACAAGAAAAAGTAAATTTACTATTATAGTATATTAACCAAAATTGTTACGAGGTTACTTCTGATTTATGTGCACATGTATTTCTTGGTAATTTTCTAATATTTTTCAAATTTTTATATGCAAGTGAAGATTACTTCAAACTAATATTATTGCTAAAGATCCACACTACTAAGACCATCTGATGCTTTTGGAAAAGAAGCGCTTACACCATTTTTTCCCCCAGTCTTTCATTCTCCTTAATTTGCAACTTTTGGGAAAATATCTTGGAAACTGAAACATGTTTTATTTTGACTATTTTAAGTAAGTTTTCCAAATTTAAACTTATCTTCTCTCTAAGAAATTTACTTTTACCGTTATGTTCCTTTGATTAGTTTCCTTTAAATCTTTTGAACCATATTGTTTCACTTAATGCTACACATTGTGCACATTCCTTGAAATAATTGATGTATTTGTCTCATAAAACACTGTGCTTTCCTCCACGCAGGTGGCATTGTGCTTGTGCCAGGCATCCCTGGGTGGCTATTTTGCCTATTTAAATGTAAATTATGTATGTGTGTATGTATGAGAATAGAACTGCAGGCCCTGTTATAACAACTCCCATTAAGTAATGCCCTGATATCTAGAAACTGAGTGCAAGAACTTTCATTGTTTGGGGAATAAAGTAATCATTGAGATGGGCAGAATGTCATTAATGGTTGTCATTAACTGTTCATGCCATATAGCAAAGTGTAAAAACAGGTAAGAATAAATTCAGAAGGTCGGAGGTTTACAGCTAGATCTTCAAAACACAAATGGTAAAATGGATGGAGTTAGACATGCAAAACACACATGGTGAAATGAGCAAATCTTCAGTGACTAGAGGTATTTTATTGTGCCTTTCTTCCTTCAACTGGTATGCTACAATGTGTAAGTGATATAAATTGTTCTTTGTTTCAGTGGAGTCAAAGCTCTGCAGGGCTCCTTTGTTTGTTTGTTTGTTTGTTTGTTTGTTTTTAAGTTTACCAAACCACTACTGCCACTCACCTGCTCAGTTTTATTGCATCCCCTACTTCCACCCATTCTTGTACTCTCCTGGAAGAGTCTATGCCTTTTGATCTACATATGAGATCTCTTCTTGAATTAACTAACATCCAAGGTCATGTTACTATTCTCTAACTTCTCTTGTTTCTTATTCTTAGCATTTTTGAAATGGCTACTCATTTTCCTCCCACCATGACTATGTATATATCTATTTGTTCAGTTTGGCTGTAAACTCATTAATCACTGATTACTAGTAAAACAAAGGAGACATACAGGAAGCTGAGATTTAGCTCATTTCTATAGTAAATATATGAGAGAGAGTTTAAAAAAGTGTGGGCAGGCTTTGAAGGAATGACGAATATATGTACTATCACAGTATATGTTGGAAATTAAATTTTGAATGGAATTTACTATCAATTTATAGCAATTTAAATAAATATGGAGATTAAAATGAAGCTAGTTATCTTAAATATATTTCTAAATAGAACACAGTATCCTTCGCTATAAAACCTGTTTTTCTATAGAGACATAGATTTGTTTGATTCAATTTCCCAAGTTTCACCAACACCCGCGAGCTATTTATGCTAATGGTTATGCAGTTGATTCTGGCTTTCTCCTGAGAAAGTACGGTTATTAACTGATTAAATTTTACATCACGTTTGTCTTTTCTTCCTTTATATATTTGGTTGCATTGATTCTCAAAGATCACACTGGATTTCAAAATGTGAAGCTTAAAATGGATAGGCACTGTGATTAATTTGTGTGGCAATATTTCTCCTTTCTTCTGACATTTTGATCCTGTCAACAGATATTGTAGCTCCTTTAACAAGATAATAGTACATTTGATAACTGTGAAAATTAATTGGATAAATAAAGGATACTGGTACCTAATTATGAATAATCTGAATTTTATTCCAGAAAAATACTAAATTTTACACCAAAAAATAGTAGGATAGATAAGTTAAAACTGATGTTTTATACAAAAAGCATTTTGTCTCAGGTGAAAGACTTTAAAGCAAAGTGTCTTTTAATGTTACATTATGACACACGGGATTTGGGTAAAGCAATTTAATCAATTTTATCTCAGTTTGATTAAACTCCTCAAATGTTGACCTCAGTTATAAATTGACTACATATGGTCCATACACTAGCCTACATATTAGACTAACAATCATCTTAAAGATTTGTCTAACTTTTTAAAACCTTCATAGAAATCTTTAAGTTAGTGACCAGTCAGTTACATGGTGATTAAGGTGCTAGATCCCCACCATGGCTGATTATATATTTTGAGTCCTACACCTGCAACTTAAGGTACACACCAGACACATGTATGTACATGCCCAAAGTCCAGACGTAAGGGAGATATGGAGGAGAAGGGATTGCAGAGTGACTATAACCCAAAGGGACATATAATTTCTCACTTTCTCCTTCTCTGTCTCTCCCTGCTGAGAACACATGCCCTGTGAAAATTATTTAAAAACAAACCAAAAGAATCTTTATTTAGAAAGCTTCTTCCAATGTACTAATTTGAACTTTGGAAAATATACAGTGGTTTTATCCCAGAGAGTTGCCTATTCCAAAAAAATTAAACATCATTTTGTCAAAATCTACCTTTTACTAAAATTCAATAAACTGATAGGACTGTAAGTACTAAACTATTGAGCAGAATGTTTGAATTGTTTTTTTGTTGTTGTTGTTTTATTTTAACATACATAGTATACAGAGAGAAAATTTTAAATTTTGACACATCAGTTATGAAAATGTCCCATCACCGCAATCAGATATTGGATTAAAACAGTTTTAAATTTTTCTTCAAAGAGTTCTTGAAAATGTATATTACAAAAACTTATGTGTATATTTTCTACTTTTTTGCATCAAATTAAACTGATTCTTTATTTCCATAAACTTTTTCAAGTCTCCTCATGTGCTTTAGGCAACCAAGGTATTACACAGAATTAAAAAGAAACCTCTAGGATTTATGTCAACGAAACATAATGAACATCTGCACTTAGGTGTTTTATTTGATCATCACTTTTCATGCAGCATCATGCTCAGAGGGTTGGCTTCACCAATAAGTTTCTTACAACCAGTTCCTGATGGCTTGTCCTGCTTCCTGGCACAATGATATGTATGCCCTTGAGCCTCTCTTTCTAGAATGTGCCCCCTGTACTCCGTATCCCCCCTTCACTTATTTCCATTTCAACATCTAGCATACTTCCCTGAAGGCAATATAAAACTTGGCTATGATTAGTTACTAAAACTAATATGCGGTGGCAGCAAAAAGTCATTAGCTGGTGTAAATTTAGCTGGAGATCTACAGTGTTGGTTATAATCTATATTTTGGTAATGACTTGGATTCTGTGAAGAATAAGAGCCAAAACTCATCAACCAAAGTAGCTAGTCCCCTAAGCAAAAGTCAGGGAGATATGATTGATGCAAAGTACCCTTTCCATTCTAACCTTGTACCCATTTAGAAAGTCCATTGTTCAATCCTGTATTGCCCAAGGCTGCAGGCAGGAGGTCAGATTTAATAAGGAGCCCACTTGGTAATGCCCTGTTTAGGAAGCAAAATAATGCCATGGAAAGAACTCTAGGGAGAAGGTCAGAAAACCAGTCCTGGGCATTTCAAGCTTGTATTGATTGCATATTACATAAAGATAAACATATGCAGGAATGCAGTCTACAGTAGGACATCATCTTTGACCTGAAGGAGTTTACAACCTTTTACTAAAACCTGCTGCATCTTTCTTAACTTCTCAGAGTCTCAGTTTCCAACTTGAAAAAATAATAATAATTGTACCTACCCTAACAAACTTCACATACATATTATAACATTCATCAGGCTCACAATTGAGAGGGAAAAGTCATCTAGGCTAGAGAACACCCCAGAACAATAAAATCCCAATTAATGTCAAGATGTTATTTAGTCTGTATTTATTTTGTCCTCAGATGTTGCTGAAGTGACTACAGCTAGAATAAATGGGCCATTGATTGATGCTTGCTGTGTTTCATTTTTCTACAAACGATTTCTTGGCTATTTACATTCGTTTCCAATAACTATATATCCGTGAAAACTTATTAGACATCTATTACTCATATTTGTTGTAAGGGGAAATAGAGCGGTACTTAAGGAAGTCACAATGAAGAATCTTTTACCAAGAAACAAAGCTCACCCTAGAAGTAGTTATCAAGGTAGATTATTTAGTAAATAAATGTGATGAAATGAAAATAGAATTTGAGGAAAATTAGGGAGTATGGAGAGGTAGGAAATGAGACAACAGCGAAGAAAGGATTTTATTATAAGTTGATAATTTTCTCTGCTACTTCTCTTTTCTTGTCCTTTCTTCCAAAACTTCTCAGGAAACAACTAGAAATAAGTGACTTCCTCTACATTGTATTGTGGGAAGACATTGAAAAAACAACAATAGGAGCCGGCAGGTGGCATGGTGGCTAAGGTGGTACTGGACTTCCACATGGCCGAATGTGGTTCGAGGCTTGGACTTGGAGGCTTGCTTTCACACTTTCTCTATCTCTTGTCAAATTAAATTAATTTAAAAAGTTAAATAAAAATCATTCTTTAGGGACCAGCATTTGGCATAATGGCTATGTCACTAGACTGCCATGTAGTCGACCGTGGTTCAAGTCCTGGACCTGGTGGCTTAAACTTACATGGGGCATGTGTGCATGCGTGCCCAGGATCCTGAGAGGAGAATGGAGGAGACGGGATTGTGGAGTGGCCATTCCCCCAGAGGGGTGATTTCTCGCTTTCTGTCTTTCTGGTGAGCACATGTGTCCTATAGCAAAAAAAAACTATAAATAAATAAATAAATAAATAAAGCAAAACAGAAAAAAAAAAAAAAAAAGTTTTTCTGCCATTGATCTGCAACAGAATCTTCAATGCCCACCATCAGTAACTGGAATTGAGATACTGCAGGAACTTTATTAAAGAACCTGTTGTTCTCCCTGAAGCACAATGCATTAAGTCATTATCAAACACTGATGTAAGCCTGTATAAGATTAGCCAAAGAGTCTTGTGAAGAGGCTAGTGGGAAGTGTATAGCAAACAAATATTGATAGTGGAGAGGGCTTTGGGGAGGTGGCACCTGAACGGGAAAATCTGGGTGGAGTTACTCAATAAGGGAACTGGACCACCAAGAAACACCATGAGGGAACAGAGCATAGGCAGTAAAATGCCAGAAATAAAGAGTAATTATGAACAGATGGATGGAGAAACTTATCCAGATTATTTCTACTTTACAAAATTCCTTAAAGCTGACCCTCCCTTAAATATCTAGTGGGGAAAATAGCTCTGCTCTTTAAGGTCTCCTGAGTATGACTGTAAGACTTTCTATAAGAATCTCATTTCTCATTCAGCAGCTTAATTTGCACAAAGACTCATTCATGCATTTATTTGTTCATTGATGCAGCACATTATATTGAATGCCTAAGAGTAGGGCTTTTGCCACATTCTGAAGATAAAAAAGTGAGGAGGAAAAAAATGACCCTGCTCACATGGAGTTTATCATGGGATTTATGAAGGAGTTGCAAGATACAATAGCAAAAGGCAAATAAAAGAGTAAATAAAATTCCCCTTGCACAGGTTATATAGGTAGAATATCAAATCCACCAAGGAAGGAACAGAAGGGCTTCCTGGTAAACAGTTACATGTAAGTTGAAATATGTGTAAAAGGCCAGAAGAAAAGATAGCTTAGTGTTCTGGGAAGAAAACACAGTATAAGTAAAGCCCAAGATCAAGAGAAAGCACAGCACGATTTGTGAAGGTAGTTCATTTTGGCTGGAGTGCAGAGTTTGAAGTATGAAGTGTTCAGGGATGAAACTAGAGCAGTGGATGGTTCCAACACATGAAGCGCCTTGGAGGCCATGCTAAGCAAGGAGTTTGGACTTTAAAGAGCAGTAGGGAGCCAGTAAAGGATTTTGAGTGGATGAATAACATAACTATTTTGGGAGATGATTCTAGCATTATGGAGAACTAAGTACAACAGGTCTTAAAATCAGTCTGACATACAATAAGAACTCAAGAAATATTACTAGAATTAGTGTGAGTACTAAGAACATGAATAATAATACAAGCAAGAGTAGTCCATCTTAGAGAGGGGAGGTAAACCAGCAAATGGAGCTAATTAAAGGAAGGTACTTCTGCAAGAATTGAAAAAGTAAAATAAAAGATATAATAGGGTAGAAATAAAGGAACTAAAAGTAGATGCATGGATTACAAACAATAGAAAAGAATAAGTTTTATTGTTCCTAAGCTGACAATAAAACTTCAGAATGACAATAAAGCAGAAACAAGAGGAATACCCTTGGAAAGGAAAAATAGAGTTTCTTTCTCAGAGTTGAGGAAAATTGTGTAGATCATTCGGTAAAGATGCAGGTAACCTGGAAGAAAAGGGCTGGGCAATGAGTGTACACTTTCATAACTGCTTTTTTCTGGAAGTAAATGATGAAGTCACTAAGTGAAAGGTAAAGGGTTGAAGTAAAGTAATTTGAGAAAAGTGGTAGGACTTTTAGTATCTGCTTTGGAAAAACAAAGTTGATTAGAATGCTGAGTGTTGCCAAGGAGGATTATGGGTTCAATTAGGCTAGAAATCGTCGTCGATCTCTGGTTCCTCTCAGGAGAAGATGGATCTTGAGAACTTCAACTTTTCTGAGGCTATCCATAGAGAAAGTTCATAAAACATAGTCTTGGGGCAAAGCCAGGGTATTCAAGAATATTGGATAATCAGTTTAAACATGACAAGCCATGAAGATTAGCTTAAAGCCAGCAGATGAAGCATTAAGAATAAGCAGAGGTGCCAGAACTGAAAATAAGACAAACACAAATGGAATGAGGAGGCGAAAGGGCAGATCCTGAGCAGTGTGAGAGAGAGCAACGCCTGTGGGCAGCGTAGGCTTGGTTCAGCAGAACACATTTTGCAAACACAGGTATTTGGCAGCTACATCCATTTTGCCTGTGGTTAGGTGATCCCAGCAAAGTCCAGACAGGATGTTTACAAGGGTATGCATGGATACAGCATGCATGATTTTCTCTAGCAATCCCTATAGCCCTTGGGCAAGAACAAAGAAATCAGCTAATTTGTTCATTATTAATTGCTAATTGTTCATTACAAATCAGGGTTTGTAATTAACTGGATAAGGATACTGGAAAACACACTCACACAATGATCTAGGAGAAATTTTTTTTTTTTTTCTTTTTTTGGGAGAGATTTTTGCTATAGGGCACATGCACTCGCCAGACAGACAGAGAAAGACATAGAGACAGAAAGCGAGAAATCACCCCCCAGGGTGGATGGTCACACTACAATCCCTTCTCCTCCATTCTCCTCTCGGGATCTTGAGCACGCACGCACACGCGCCTGGCGTGAGTTTTAAGCCACCGGGTCCGGGACGCGAACCATGGTTAACTACATGGGAGTCCAGCGACATAGCCATTACGCTAACTGCTGGTTCCCAAGGAGAAATTTTTTTAAAGAAATAGTGATGTGGGAAAAGTCTACTGATAGGCCCAAGAATAGGGACTGGATGGCTTATGAAAAGAGTGAGTGGAAGAAAGTAAAAAAGATGCTATGGTCCAGCCTCAGTTGCACAAGTGTAGGGCACTCTTGCACTGTCACTGAGGTGACATGGGAGGACTAAGTTCATTCCTGAACCAACCTAACAGGCCAGGTGCAGTGGTGTGCACCTATGGTCCTGTCTGGAAGATTTGATTCGGAGGATTATGACTTGATGAGACTCTATTAAAAATATCTATCTCTCTCTCTCTCTCTCTCTCTCTCTCCTCACACACACTCTCTCATATAAAAAGTATAGCTATTTTACTGAAGAGACAATACCATATTCAAATGTACTCTATCAAATCAATTCTGGAAATGGCTAACACGTGATCAATGAATGAGGATTCTGCTATACATGAGCAGATAGAATAATGAAGAAAACGAAGGAAGAATATGATGCTACTTTTGTCTTCTACTTCAGTGAAAAGGCAAAGAATGACAAGGTATGACAAAGGTCAAATTATATGTACTTTCAGTGACCAACAGGAATAGTGTAAACAAGGTAAAAAGAGAAAGAGTTTCACACATAAAATGGAAACATCTCCATTTAGGTCTTCTTATCTGAACAGTTGCCCTTTGTCATCAGCCCTTAAGGTATAGTAAACTTAAGTCACAAATCTGAAATTAACAGCCATTTTCATAGTACTGTACTGTTTACAATGCCCTTTCCCCTCAGTGTTAGATGAATCAGGGAAACACTGTAAGAGAAAAATGACTCATCCTACAACCTCCATTCTATAGAAGCAGAAAGTACTCTAAGCAGGACCCTCAAGCAGAACTTCTGGCTCTGAAGCCCATTCCTCCCAGATGCCACACAATAAAAACTTCACATCTCCTTATCAAAATTGAGGAAAATCCTGAGAGTATCTGCAAAACAGAAATATCAGCTGCTAATTTCAAGCCTATTACAAACAAATTTTAGAATGATACTTTGTTTTTTGGCGTGGTGGTTAAGGCGTTGGACACTCCCACATGTTCGACTGCGGTTCGAGTCCCGTATCTGGTGGCTTGCTTTCCCACTTTTCCTCTGTTCTCTCTCTCTCTCTCTCTCTCTCTTTCTCTGTGTCTCTCTCTGATCAAATTAAATGAATGAATAAATAAAATTGAATAAATAATTCTTTAAATATATATATATATATTGCTATTATGGGAAAATGTTATATATTTTATCAAGGTATGACAAAGGTCAAATTAATGTACTTTCAGTGAGCATCAGAAATAGTGTATGTAAGGTAAAAAAGTGAAAGAGTGATTTATGTAAGCATGAATCTATATGCTTGATAGAATTCATAATGACTCCATATATCCACAACTAGGAATAAATTCTTATTTGTTACTTATGAGAGATTCCTGGCTGATTTTCTATTACATCATTTAAAATATTGATCTTACGTTATTACTCACACGATCATGAATCAAGTCCTGTGTGCTCACATGCTGCAACTGAAGACAGTAATCCAACAGTACTATGATACTGAATTTAAAGTTTTGCATCTCCCTAATATATTAATAATCTATGGCTCCAAAATGGGCCACTGTAAAACCTTTCTGAGTAAAGCGTTTTCAGAACCTTAGGCATTATGCTTCTTTTTACACTCTAGTCAATGTTCTCTTTGTGTGTTGGCCCATGTGTTACATGTGTCCTTGCACTGATGGTTTGTATGAAGACACCAAGCACTATCAGCCTACCTTACCAACTAAACGTTCTTCCAGTTCTTTCAGGTGGGGTTTAAATTTGAGCATGAACTCTTACCACAATAATAAACACACCTATCAGATCACTATGGATGATGAAGTTATACATGCAGGTCTGGAAGTCCTTATTACTCAATATCTTTCTTAAAGCTTCCAGGTCCCAGACTAATAATTACCACATCATATGGCTGCTGCTTCTCTTATTATCTTATTATCTCCTCTTAATATCCTTGGCAATTAAGATCATATCCAGTGTGTCTGGAGGAAGGGTGACCTGGATGAGACTTCCTAAGATGTTATCTGCTGCAGGTATTGGAGCGATGATGAGAATCGTGATGAAAGTATAATATTGACAAAAAGATAGTAAGTCTTTGTTCCAGGTAGAAGATGGGATAATTTTGAATTTTTATTTCATTTTCTATTTTATCATATGCAAGGTGATTTGCAAGGTGTCCACTTATCTACATTGGAAAGGTGATACTCATAAACCCTTCCCTGCTAATCTTTAAATTCTTGTGGAGCCACAAGACATTTTTTGGTGATATTTGAAAGGTGGATGGAAAGCAGAAGCTGCACCTCTTTAAAATAGGAAGGTCAATGCAAGACACCAGGCACCATTACAGCTCAGGCACATCTTTTCTGAAAAGTTCATTCACCTTGTCTAAGCAGAGCAGCAGTCAGCCCTGGGTGACTTCAGCAAGTACTGGATTTCCTCCCTCAGTGGCTCTGAATCGTGGACCAGTGTGTGTAGCTTTGGTGGAAACAAGATGGCTTGCTGGTCCAACTTGGTCAGTTTTTCTGACTCTTGGGCCATTTCTGTATTTAGCTCCATAGCAAAGGACACTGATTTGACATTTTAGTCACCAAAGGCACTGACGGTGAGACTTAGTGATGATAAGGTCCTACGAGAGTTCCAGCTCATCCTCCTGTGTTCTAATCTGTCCCAACCTTCTCCAGCTCCATGGTCTTTCTTTCCAAAGGATTGCCTTATTGATTTCAGGTTCAGTATATCTAGTGTAGAATAACAAACTTCTATAAACTCTTTAACCAGCTCCTATAAATGTGTAAGTTCAAATCCTTATGATAAATCCATTATTATTATTCCTGTGACTTTACTCAAATCCAAACCTAATAGAATATGTATTTCAATTATATTTAGGGAGATTTAATAAAATGTACTTTGACAACCTACTTCATGTAATCCATTGATTTAGAGTAGTAAAACATAAAATCCTACATTTAATGCTTTAAGTTGATTTTTTAGCTTCTATTCTTTCACATAATTTTATTAAAAAAAAAAAAAAAGCCTTAGTGGGGTGTGGGAGGCAGCAGGTGGTATGGTGGTTAAGGCACTGAACTCCAACATGGTCAACCATGGTCCAAGTCCCAGATCTGGTGGCTTAAAAATCATGCTGAGGACATGTACACGCAAGCCCAAAATCCCAAAAGAAGAATGGAGAAGGGACTGTGGTGTGGCCATTCCCCCTGGGGGGGGGGGGGGGATTTCTCACTTTCTCTCTATCTCTGTCTGGAAAGTGTACATGCCCTATGGCAATAATAAACAAATAAATAAACAAAAATAAGTAAATAAGATTTCCCCTAAGTTATTTCAAGAACTGGGAACATCTCAATGTGAAGGCATGAGTATAGGAAAGTAAAACCAGGAACCAAGCTGATAAAATTGTTTATAAACATGAATGTTTCACCCTATTATATTTCTCCATACTATCTATTGATCTGGTTTATATGGCATACTTAACTCCCTTTCACTTTTACCTACTTCACAGAAGAAATGTGCTAGTGTAAATTGAGAGGGACACTTTAATCATTGCTGGAATACTTACAAGTTTAGAGCTGAAGGTTTGATACACGAACCTAACTCTCTAGTTGTGTTTCTTCCTCTATACTACTTATGTATTGAAGCAACAGGATGCTTGGCATCTGAGTCACTCCATGTCACTTGGCAATCCAAGTGTGCATGAGGCACATTTGCTGACACTGTAGAAGGTACAGGATAAGACAGATCCAGATCCTACCTGCAATGCAATAAAAAGTAAAGAAGGGGGACCAGCAGTTAGCGTAATGGCTATGTCGCTGGACTCCCACGTAGTCGACCGTGGTTCGAGTCCCGGACCCGGCGGCTTAAACTCACGCCGGGCGCGTGTGCGTGCGTGCCCAAGATCCCGAGAGGAGAATGGAGGAGAAGGGATTGCGGCGTGGCCATCCCCCCTGGGGGGTGATTTCCTGCTTTCTATCTCTCTGTCTCCCTCTGTCTGTCTGGCGAGCGCACGCACCCTATAGCAAAAAAAAAAAAAAAAAAAAAAAAACCTCTCCAAAAAAAGAAAAGAAAAAAAAAAAAAGTAAAGAAGGAAGGTGGTCTGTGGCAATGCTTCACAGGGGAGCACGTACTCTAAAAAAGGTGGTGGAAGGAGTGGAGATGTTGCAGGTTTGCACCTGTCAAGGAGTGAAAGAGAAATGACATTCAGAAGAGTCCACAAGGAACCAGCAGGTGGCATGGTGGTTAAGGCACTGGTCACTCCCACAGGCCAATTTCAGTTCCAGTCCTGGACCTGGTGGCGTTTTCTCTCTCTCTCTCTCTCTCTCTCTCTCTCTCTCTCTCTGGTTAAATTAAAATAAATGAATGAAGAAATAAAATTAAATAAATAATTCTTTAAAAAGAAAGAAAGAAAAGAAAAGGAGAGAAAAGAAAAAAAGAAAAGAAAAAAAGAGTCTAGAAGATGGAGGATGGGTTCTATGGTGGGAATACTACTACCTCTGGAATCCACAAATGACGTGTTCTTTTTTTTATAAACCCTTAACTAAAGCTCATGTGCAATCTTCAGTAAAGTCCCTATTTATGGTAAATATTGTGTGTAAGTGGATTCCACTAAAGAAAATTTGAAAAAATATTTATTGTCCATTGAATCACAACACCTCTATGCAAGTCTATTCCAAATGAGCTTCATTTTTTAAAGCCAAAGAGGATTTTTTTTTATGTCTAGATTAACAATTCGGATTAATAGGCGGATTAGTACATGTAACCTGGAGACTATAATAGAAGGCAGACTATGAAGTACAATGACTCTAAACAGACGAGATTATTTTAGTAATGGGGTAAAGAAATACATTGATAAAGAGGTGGTTATTCATATGAGTTTTGAAAGGTAAATAAGATTTCAAAATATAAATGTAGAATTACATGGGCCAGTAGGTGGTGTAGTGGTTAAGGTACTGGATTCCCATGTGACTAACCATGGTTCAAGATTGAAATTCACAATGGGCACATGCGTGTACATTCCCAAAATCCTGAAAGGAGAATGGATTTCAGTGTGACCTTAATCACTGGAGGGTAATTTCTTATTCTCCCTCTGTGTCTCTGGCAAGTGCATGCACCCTATAGCAAAAGATCTCTCTCTAAAAACAAAATAGAATTACAGATATCAGTAACAAAAGTTCAAAGTCACTGAAATGGGAAAGCTTGGGCTCTATAAAAGGAATTAGTGAAAGCATCTAAAGTATAATTCATACATATAGAGGAGTAATGACATAAAACCAGGGGAGCAGGTTATAGCACATGAGAAACTAGAGAATTTTGAATGTCAAGCTAAAGATATATATTTACTTAGATACATTTTATCTATATTTTTACCTTATTTGAAATAAGAATCCAAGAATCTACCTTCATAAGGGAATATTATGGAGAAAACTATTGATTCATAAAGTTTATCTGGCAATAGTTTGGGGGTTAAACTAAAAAATGTAAAGTAAGAGTTGTAGAGATCAGTTCAGGGGGTGAAGGGGTCTTCAAAAAATTCATGGAAAGTGTATATAATGGAAAAAAAAAAAAACTATGCCTGGATTTCAACAATTTAATGAACTCATACTTTAATTCCCATTCTCCACAACTTTTTAAAGTTCCCTCATTCAGTAATTTTTGAACAGTACTCTCTTGCTTCTAATAACTGTTTTATCAACTTCACTTGGTCCAGATTGCTCCCACTGGAACTGCCTAACTAGTCTATATAAACATGCCTGATTGTCCACAGTTAGCCTACAAGTGAACACTGGACCAAAGGATAGCCCGTGAGGGTATCCACTGGAATTACTGGACAAATGCTGGCAGAGTAGTGTCTTTCCGACCTGGATTTTAAGATGGAAACCTGGGTGCCATGTCCTTTTGTTTTTTTATTGTGTTTCCCAGATATTTCTTCCCATTTGGAATGCAGAGCAGATGTGGTCTTTGTAGAAAGAAAGAAATTCCCAAATAATAAATAGCCACCCATGAGGTAAAATGGAGTTAAATTTCCTGGTTCCTATTTGTACTGAGGACAAGGCCTATTCCTATCTTTCAATTTTGTGAGACACCCCAGAAAAATTCTAATAAATTCTCTGTGTAAGATGGTTCAAGTTGATATTCTGAAAGTTACAACAAAATGTCCTTAATGAATAAAGAAAAAAAAAAAAAAAAAAAACAATTTGTATCCATGAAGGATTAGCAATAGTGCTGATGTTGGAGAAACCCAAGCATTGCCAGACACCATTACAGAATGCAAATGAAGTTTGAGACTATAAGCAGCAATAACATTTATCTGTTTGCTGTATGTTTTTGAAGAAGCATGCTGTAAGTCAGACATAGAAGAGAAGGTAGGCTATAAAATTTGATTAAAATTGTGGTTTTAATTGTAAAGAAACACAATGTAAGGACAACAGGACATGAAGGTTCGTGTTATTGGTGAGCATGTGATTGAAGTTCAGGGTAAAGTGACTCTCTAAGGGAATGATGCAATCCGTTAGCAATATCTTGTCTCACCAGAGGAACACGAGGCCCAAGTATGATTTCTAATATATTTTCTTTTATTTTCTCTCTTCATGATCTACATTTATACATCATTATTCTTTCAATACTTGAATTTTCATGTTTCCAATAACTTTTCAAAGTCCCCTCACATGGTAAATTTTGTCCATTATTCCCCTATTTTCAGTAACTATTAGTCCACTCCACCTGGTCCAAGTTGTTCCCAACAGAACTGCCCACTAGTCTGTCATAAATACATCTGCCAAATTAATGGATCTGCCCAAAGCACAATTGTGGTAAATGAACTGATATAAAGTAATCTAACAAAACTAAGACTTTATTTGTCTGTTTTAACAGAAAACCAGATGCTTAGGAGCCCAAATGATGTGGTGAATCTTAGGGATAAGATATTCCCAGAAACATTTGTACAGAAGGAATGAGACTTCTGGTCTTGATGTTCTGGGAATACTAAATTTAGGCTAAAATGAGCACATGTCTCCTGAAAAATTAAAAGAGAATTACATACATATCATTGTAAAATAAAATGGAACTACATTCACCATTTTAGAGCTTCTACTGTTACGCTTCTTATTTGTTGAGTAAGATTCTTAAATGAGAAAGTGTCATTGTTAATGCCTCACTCACAGTTCTCACACTTAGTATTCCAGTGCCGGCTCTCTGCCTACACCTGCATTTTGTGGCTGGCATGTTTTTGTTTTGTTTTGTTTTCCTGGCTACCAAAGCCAAATTGTCTCAGAAAATCTTAAGAATGTGAACTCTCTGGGGTATTCTTTAACTAAAGACTGAAAAGAGTTTGGTGTATAAATATGCCAGCTTGGTAGTCCCTCACTTGGGAGTATTTCTGAGGTGCACTTTGACCTCCTCAGTGAGGTTAGTATCCTGCTATCCTCAGTACCACCCTGCTAGCTAATGAAGGAGTAACTGGTTACCTTTTCCTCCCTATGTCCCAGTTCCTACTGGCATTTTCTGAAATTAATTCTCAAATAACTTCAACTTGCACAGATCTCAGAGTTTACTTCCGGGGAAATACAAACTACCAAAAAGTTTGGAATATACTCAAGAGAATATTGTTATATCATCATTCCATGATCTCTTTTCTGAGAATTCAAGATTTGGACTTGCATTTTATTATCTGGTCTAAGAGAAGTGGCAGCTCTTCAATCTTATGTTGTAGAGAAGTGTGTAAGATCTTTGGAATTTTTTTTGAAGGTTTTTGCCATAGGGCATCTGCACTTGCTGGATGGAGACACAGTCAGAGAGAGGGATAGTGAGAGATAACCACCCCAGGGGGCTTGCCAGAACACAATCCCTTCTCCATTCTCCTCTTGGCATTTTGGGCATGTGTGCTGGAGTGATTTTCAAGTCACTGGCTCCGGGACTCAAATGCTGATTGACAGGGACCAGCAGTTAGCGTAATGGCTATGTCACTGGACTCCCACATAGTCGACCGTGGTTCGAGTCCCGGACTCGGTGGCTTAAACTCACGCCAGGTGCATGTGAGTGCATGCTCAACATCCTGAGAGGAGAATGGAGGAGAAGGGATTGCGGCGTGGCCATCCCCGCTAGGGGGTAATTTCTCGCTTTCTGTCTCTCTGTCTCTGTCTGTCTGGCGAGTACACATGCCCTACAGCAAAAACCTCTCAAAAAAAAAAAAAAATATATATATATATATATACATATATATATATGGTGATTGACCGTGTAGGAGTCCAGTGTCTTTATTTTCTTTAAGAATTATTTTATTCAACTTAATTTATTTATTTCAATTTGACCAAAGAGGGACAGAGCAAAAGAGAGAAAGAGAGAGAGAGAGAAAATGAGAAGGTAAGCCACCAGGTCTGAGACTTGAACCATGGTTGGTCATGTAGTAGTCCAGAGGTCTCAATCACAATGCTCTCTGCTGGCCCCAGGAGTCCAGCGTCTTAACCACCATGCCACCTGCTGACCCCAAATATTCAAAATATCAATTAAAGATATATAATCTTGAACAGAGGGCTATTCCAAGGCTAAGGTAGCTGGATCCCACATGGCTTACCATGTAGTTTGAGTTGTATACTTAGCATCTTGAAAATATGCTAGGCATGTGTGCTTGTCCAAAATCCCAAAAAGAGGGACAGATGAAAAAGGGACTGTGGCATGACTGTCCCCATGGCAGGGGGTGGAGAATAAAGTGGGGTATAAATATCCCGGTATGGTAAACCCCCACTTAGGAGTATTTCTGAGGTGCTGTTTCTCACTTTCTCTCTCCCTCCCTCTCTCCCCTCTGTCTTTCTGGCAAACTTTAAAGACAAACCAACAACAACAACAAAATAAATTTAAAAATAAAATCTTTGAACAGAATGTGAGAAGGAATAAAGGTTAATATTTTAGTTAAAGAAAAATAAATTTTAATCTATAGAGTTTCCTGATAATTGAAGTGAGACTGCACTTGTTGAAGAGAAAGCATTGCTGAAGATAAAGCATTTCATAAGATCTATAAACAATAAAACATTATATCTTTAGATTACATAAATATGTAGCAACTTCAGACATAGCTCAGCAAATGTACTGAAGTGCTCAAAGTTGTTGTAATAACAACACAAAAGAACGGTAGCACAATTAGAATCTAGCTTTATTCTGTTAAAATCCAGTGCATGTGTTCCTAGTGATGATGTCGACAAGAGAACTTCCCTCACATGATCAAACAGAAACTCAGATTCTAATGCTTCTAAGGTCTCCACACAAGGGTTTTCTCCAATCCAGCCAATCAGAAAAAGAAAGGGCAGAAATAGCGAGTCATTGCAGAGTCCTGTACAGCAAGCCCTTCTTTTTTAAACAAAACTCAGCATTTATACTTCTAATTTGGAAAATAGTCCAACTTTATTTTATAAAGTAGGGTTATGTTGCATACATAAGTGATGCTAAGCCAAAATGTTGTTTGGACATTCAAGGAATGAAATCAGCTACAGCTACCTTCTTGACTGATGTGGGGCTTACTAATGGATTTATTGAATAATAGCAGTGAGGACTGTAGCTGTTTTTTGTGATCACTAACTTTGACTACTTACAGATCATGTGTCAATTGATGTGCTAAGTGCTTTATAAACTATTTCATACCATTATTATTCTCAATTTATAGTAGGGAGCTAAAATGTAAAGAAGTTAAGCATCTTAATCAAGATTACCCCAATAGGAAGAAGTATGGCTCAAATACAAACATAGATTTTCCTGAATGTAGATTCAGCACTGCTTTGCTTCTGAATGAACATGCATCAAAGCTGCATTAATGTGCATCAATGTAGGAACAAACAAAACAGGGTAGAAAGTGAATTCACTAGTTTTTTTATTGTTATTATACCTAATTGACAAGTCATTGTACATTTCTACAGGATAAGGTGTGTATACAACACGGAATGATCAAATTAGGGTAATTAAGATAGCTATCATGTCTAATGTTTATCATTTCTTTGAGTGAGAAATATTTAATACCCTCTGTTCTAGTTATTCTGAAAAAAATAAAAAATTATAGCATTTGGATGGGAAAAGAGATGAAAGAAAATCTACAGCTATGAGAAAAATTTTCAGAAGATAGAATCCCATGCTATAGAACACAGAATAATGAAAAAATATCTTTAACTATGACTCCTTAAAGCTTTTTTTCTGTTACTGTTTCTTATATTATATTTTTCTAATTTAATATTAAACATTTAAGAAAAATAATTTTATATTAAAGTATTATTAAAAAGTAAAACTATATGACATAAACATATTTACTTTCTAAGCTACATCATTCAATGTGATAATCAAATGTAGAACTAGTAACGGACTCACACTGCCACAAAAAAGAGAAAAATCAGATAACAAGAGTAATACTATAGAAGATTACATTTTTTAGGTTGTATGTAACATTTCCTATCAATGAACAATCATAAAACTTGTAAAAAAAAATATATATCTTTGCTTTGTTGTTTTTCCAGACAACTGGGCAACAGAAATGTCACTTGATCCATGCTTAAGTTCTTGAGAGAACCAGAAACATAATGGGCTCCAAAACACCTTAAACTGCTGGCATCATGAATACTTCCTGCCTAATTCTGTTGGACAACAGAGACAAAGTAAGCCCTGTAATTACATCCCAGCCTGATCTGTGCTCACAGTCATGTAATTAATACTTCCTCTGTAAAGCAATGGAATAATTTAAAGAGCAGATATTTTCAACCATGGTCTGGGGGGCGGGGGGTCCTGAGTGAGGAATACATGTGCATTTTAGCTACTTACAGACACTTCTGGGATTCCATTTTCTAAGAGAAATTGTAACTAGATTCTCAGTGCTTTCATTGTGCAGAGAGATGAAAATGATACTTCCTACGGAAAGCTATAGTGGGGGTTTGAAAAAGGGTGACTGGAGCCTATATTTATTCCATGAGGGTTTATGAAAATGGTAAACATATCTCAGATCCTGGCTACCTGAGCCACCCTAGGATGATGCCAGCCACATTTGCAAAGCTTTAGCCAGGAAATCGGTGCAGAAATCTTGCACCAAAGGTTAGACTTTAACTTACCCAATAGAAATGAAACACTGCACTCTCAAAACCTATACTGACTTTCCAAATCCAGTCATAGGTTATAACAACTATTTGCACTGAAATATTCACAATAGTAAATGTAGATCCTCCAGAGCTCAGAAACACAAAAAGAAATTATTATGCAAACTGAAAGAAGAGAACAGAGTAAGGTAATAATGTAACAACATAGATTCTATAACCAAAAAGGTCCCTTTTGCAACAACTGTTCAAATTTTAAATACTTTGACATTATTGTTTTAAAGAACTTTCACCTATGCCAAAACCCCATCTCAAGACATCTGTATTTTCCAAGTTCCTCTCTGTTTCCAAGCAAATCCAAAGAAACTTTAATTTTGCTTTGACTCTTCCTACTTGTATAGAATACACAAAAAGGAATGCTAGGGTACACAAATAACCAATAAAATGGCTGTTCCGTCCACCTGAAGTACTTCCTTCACTTTCTTTAAATGATAAAACAGCAACTTTAATAGTTAGACGAGGGGACCAACAGATGGTATAATGCCAAGCACGTGTACCCGAGATCCTGAGAGGAGAATGAAGGAGAAGGAATTGCATTGTGGCCAACCCTCCTGGGAGTGATTTCCTATTTTCTGTCTCTCTGGCAAGCACACATGCTCTATAGCAAAAATCTCTCTTAAAAAAAGTAGCAACAACAACAACAAAAATAGTTGAACATTTTCTTTTAAATTTACATTAATCATTGTATATCCCTACAGCATATAGTATGAGTTCTCAAAGCATAAATGTTTTGCATGTCAAGCAAGTCAAAGTCAAATACCCAAAACATTCCATTCTTGTTTCTGTTAAAAGTTTTGTTTTTCCCTTGCACTTCTTTCTCCTACCCTCAACAGGCCTTTTGTTATGGCAACCTGAGCTGATTCAGACAACTATGACAGTCTCCTCACTGTTTCTGTTTTTATTTTCATAATTTTATGCTTTCTTTCATATTTCAAATGCAGACAAATCAAGAAACAAAAATTTCAAGATTATCAGGCATTGTCTAGGATCTCAACATGGTAATGTGGTAGAGACATGAAAGAGTGACCAAGAAAAACTTCTTTTTGGATGTGTTATTATTGTCAAGAATGAGGTAATTTAGTTAGTTCCAGCACTAACAGAGGGCCAAGAACACAAGGTGAGGAGACAAGGCCAACTGCAGGGACCCTGCCACCAGCCCAGCTGCCCAGGGGTGCAGCTATTCCCGAGTCCTGGTCCCCAGAAACACACACAGTCCAGCAGGTATACCTTGTGTTTCTAACATACATGAGATAGAGTGATACATTCAATGGAAAGCCACGCTGTCGAGATACTGGCCAAGGGGCCCCAGGGACTAACACTAATAGCCAGCACTAACTAAACTATCTCATTCTTGACAAGAATAACATCCAAAAAAGTCTTCCTTGGTCATTCTTCTGTTTCTCCACCATATTACCATAGTTATATCCTATGCAATAACTGAAAATCTTGAACATTTTGTTTCTGGATTTGCCTGCATTTGAAATATGAAGGATAGCATAAAATTATGAAAATAAAGGAACAGTTAAGAGACTATCATAGTTGTCTAAATCAGCTCAGGTTAGCATAACAAAAGATCATAGATGAGATGGTTTAACAACAGAACATTTTTCTGGATATGGGAAGTCTAAGATCAAGGGTTGGCTAATTCAGTTTTTGGTAAGGCTATCTTCCTGGCTTTCAGACTACTGCCATCCCACTCCATCCTTACATAGCATCTCTCGCTCCCCCTGTTCTTATAAAACCACTAAGCCCATTGTGAGAGTCCCATTCTTATGACCTAGTATTTTGATTACCTCAGAAAGGCCCCATCTCCAAATACCATCATAGGGTCAGAGAGTGGGGTTGTGGTTAAGGTTTTAGACTCCCACATAGCCAGCTATGGTTCGAGTCCTGGACCCAAAAGCTTGAAACTCATGCCAGGCACATGTATGTGCATGCCCAAAATTCCAGGAGAATGGAGAAGAAGGGATTGCAGTGTGTCCATCCCTCCTGGGGGGGGGGGGGGGTGATTTCTCACTTTTTCTCTCTGTTTCTCTGGCAACTGCACACACTCTATAGTAAAAATCTCTAAAAAATAAATGAATAAGGGACCAGCAGTTGGCACAATGGCTACATCGCTGGACTCCCATGTAGTCGACCACAGTTCAAGTCCCAGACTCAGTGGCTTAAACTCATGCCGGGCATGTGTGCATGCATGCCCAAGATCCTGAGAGGAGAATGGAGGAGAGAAGGGATTGCGGTGTGGCCATCCCCCCCTGGTGGGGAGGGTGGATTTCTCGCTTTCTGTCTCTCTGTCTCTCCCTGCCTTTCTGGAGAGTGCACACACCCTGTAGAATAACCTCTTTAAAAAAAATTAAGAAGAAAAATGAATAAATAAATAAAAACAAATAACATCACAATGTGGGGTTAAAGCTTCAACATCCATGTTTGGAGACACAAAAAATATTCAGTCTACAAAAATAGTATTCCAAATCCTCAATACAGTAGAAAGAATTGCAAAATGCAAATTGATTATTAATTCGTTCACTTTATAACTCTCATAGAGGTCATTCCTTTTGTTCTAGCAAAATTCTAACTAGAAATTCTTGGGCCAGATAGGTGGCATGGTGGTTAAGGTGACTGGATTTCACATGTCTCACTGCAGTTTGAGTCTCAGTCCTGGAAGCTTGAAAAACATGCTGGAGCATTTGTGTGCACATCTAAAATCCCAAGAGGAGAGTGGAGGAGAAAGGATTTCAGCATAATCATGCCCCCTGGAGGTGCTTTCTCACTCTCTCTTCCTCCCTTCTGTCTCTCTCTAGTCAGTGCACATGCCCTATAACAAATTAACTAACTAAAACAATAAAACAAAAACCCAGTACTTCTCCAACCACAAATTAATAATATCAGTTTCCAGACCTTGACTTATTCATCTTTACTTTAGTGGCTTGACTGAGTCCAGTTTATATTCATAAGCTCAACTGGTTTACTCATAAATTATAGACACAATTAATTCAAATCTAAGAATTATGCCAACTAAAGCATGAAAATTTTAAGGTAATATATAATTCTGCATGTATAATTAAAGGAAATCAATCAGATTTATGTTCTGTGAAACACAAAATAAAATTTTTAACAAAAGAACAAAATGATTGATAGGATACGTTGAAACACACCACCTTTCTGGCACAATGGTGTTGAGTTCACATATAAATAGTTTCCTGTTCTGCATGGGACCCACATAAGTGGGAGTCCCTCTCCACTGGAGATCACTCCATTTTCCACTGGAAGAGAGCAAATGGGGGTTTTTAATATACTTTTGGCTTAGGAACTGTGCAATTTAATACATGCTCCAATTTGTTAAAACAAAATACAAAATAGACCAATGGCTCAAGTCCAAGTGGATTTAGTTTTTTTGGAGTCAAAAACTAAAGCACAGGAACAGTGAGAAAACGTTCACTAAAATGACCCAGAACAAGGGATGATTGAATTGAATATTTTAATCATTGAACATATCATTTTTCACTTCCTTTAATTATCAATCTCATCTCAAAGATCAGTTTTAAGATTATTATAAATTATTTATCAAAAATGTGTAATATTGGTTACTGATCTTGCCCACATGCATGTTGGAAGAACATGCATCACAATTAGCCTCATAGGAGCAATATTAGCAGATGAGTAAACATAGTTATTAGCTACATCATTCATGCATTTGACATTTTCTGGGGGGACACAAGCTATACACAAAAACTTGTACTCACGAGACCAGCAGTTAGCGTAATGGCTATGTCGCTGGACTCCCACATAGTCAACCACGGTTCGAGTCCCGGACCTGGTGGCTTAAACTCACGCTGGGTGCGTGTGCGGGCGTGCCCAAGATCCCGAGAGGAGAATGGAGGAGAAGGGACTGCGGCGTGGCCATCCCCCCTGGGGGGTGATTTCTCACTTTCTATCTCTCTGTCTCTCTCTGTCTGTCTGGCGAGCGCACATGCCCTATAGCAAAAACCTCTCAAAAAAAAAAACAAAATAAAAAACTTGTACTCACTATAAACTTCCTAAATAGCATTATTTAGGAATCAAATAATTACAGGTTAAGTTGGGGATGTGGAAATTAAATGTTTACCCAGAGAGATTATTTTGAGAACTCAAAACTTAATAGTCTTCTCAAGTATACAAGCAAATGCTCTCTGGCCAGAGAAAGAAATGTAGAAGTTTCATTGATAACACAGCAGAAAACAGCAGCAAGCACTGCAGTTGTACAAAAGAAAGCTTTTACCTTGCTTGCTCTGTGCTGCCTTCAATAGCCCCTGCAACCAGCCCTGTGTAGTCAGGTTTGGCTTGCAGGGCAGTACCAGCGTAGTAAGATTCTCTACAGCACATTATGTAAATGATCTTATGCACTCTCTTTCATATGGATAGGTCAAACCATAGTAGTACTACATAAAGGGCATTAAGTCAGCTCCTACAACAATCAGTAATTGTTCTTCAAACTTCCATGGCACTGTTCTTTTGTTAACCTTTCTAATTTTTTTCCCTCTATACCATATTCTTCCCATTTACTCTTTGATATTAGTATCCTGCCCCCCTAAAAATCCCTCATCTGGTCCAGATCTCCAGCTTTAATCTCTCTTCTGAGTTCCAGATCCAACTCTTTCTTTCAAAACTCTTTTTGACGTCCCAAGAATATCACATCTTAAATAGGACAAGAACCAAAGTCATTGTCCACACCTTCAGAATCTGCTAGCTCTCCATGTCCCCTACTTTGTCAATAATTCCACTAAACAGTCAAAAGCACTGAGCCCAAAATCCAAGGAAGCTTTTCTCTTTTCTTTTCCAAAGAGAGGTCAGGTGATTATAATTCCTCCTTCATTACTCAGCAGCCATGACTTAAACTTTCACTATTTCTTTTTCATTTATGCACTGAAATAATTTTTTTGTTGTCATCAATTATTTGCTCGTTGAACAATTCAAAAAAATATTGAATAAGTGTCTATTCTGGAAGAACTAGACAAGCAAATGTAAAATAATGCCATAATCTTACTCTTCTGTGGTTTCTCTTTCTCACACTCTCCCTGGCCATAGCTTAGATATAATCTATCTTTGACATGATCAATTTTCTCATTATGACCCTCCCTGATTTATTAAATTCTTTCATTGTTCCTAATAATCTATAAACTAGCTGTGGATTCCTAAAAGAGATGTAAACGAATTAAATAAAATGAGTTTAAATTTCTGGAAATTAATTTACATTTTTCTCAGAAGACTAAAAAGTGAGTGAATTGAAAATCACAATCCCTTTGAGACTTAAGCTCTGAAGACAGAAAAACAGGGATAGCAAAACTGGATGTGAATCAATGTGAGACCCTGAGGAGAATGGAGTGTGTCATCATCACCCAGAAAGCTGAACATAGGTCTACAGAAGGAAAACCACGTTGGAACATAGAGAGAAAGCCAAGTAGCAAAGCAGAGCTCCAGGAGTTATCAGAGATCAGAGCAGTAGCATTTGATAAATAAGTCAAGAAACCTGTGAGAGGATTCTGAGGGGCTGGAGTTGCCTCATCAGTGTCCAGCAGGTATTAATGGAGGTTGCTGTGGGATTCTGATCATTTTGCCAAATGTTGTTCCTCTGCCTGTCTTAAAGAGGCAAAGCTCTGGTCCTCACAGAATATATTTTTAAAAAGTCTTGTATTGCAGAATTATAAAGAGATTGCCAAGCCCAATGGGCAAGTGCAGATCATTCATACATTAAGCACCTTTAAACTCTTACCATACATATCTCTATCTTTGTATGTCATCCAATATTATATTGACATAATTTAATTACTTCCTCTACTAAATATAAGTTGCACTGTCTCAAAGACCATGTCTTTGATCCGCACAGAACTTAGAATACTGCCTTTTACAGTGAAGGTCCTTATAAAAAAGTGTTAAGGTGAGAGCAAGTTCGGAACTTGATTATAAGGACTTATTTGACAGAAAATAGTGAGTTGATGTATGTACAGAAGTGAGTGGATTCATTTCTGACAACTTGGGAATTCTATTAAGGCATTCAAAATCACCAGGATTGTATAAGTCTGCATGATGTAAAGCAAAAAGCAAACCTCATGTGCACACTTATTCTATCAAATACTTTTCAAATTCATTTAAGAAAAGCCTTAAAATTAAAAGCCTGAAGAACTTCTAAGTATCTCTTGATTCAACTTTTTTTTCCCTCTATTTGCTACACTCTTCAAAAGTTAATTATAATACATATGAAATAGTGTTATTAGAATCTCTGTATTGGGACATAGATCATATTTGCAATTTTGCCTTTATTCAAATGGATCCTTTATCTAAATGAGACTCATAAAAAGAAAGGTATAATTTATTTAAAATATTTTGATGCCAAGGACAGATAATCTAGATAAACAAACTTAAAAGTAGTTTTGTTGTTGTTGTTAGAAGGATATTTTGGTATCTTGCAGAACGACAAAGTTATAGGCAACACTAGGAAACCAAGAATTCAGAGAATTCAAATGCCATCAGGCTGATCCATTTCTCCTTTCTCCTCTACCATGTGGATCACTTTGAACAATTCTCTCTTTTCCTTTTCCCTTCCCATCTACCCCTTCATTCTTCTCTCATTTTCTGTCTCATTCTTTCTATTGTTCCTCTTCACCCCCTGAGAAACACCTTTGTTCCTCTGACCCACGAGGCATGACATACATCTACCCAGAGCTGCTGAACTCTTTGAATATTAAAATTGCAGTTACAAGGGAACCAGCAGTTAGCGTAATGGCTATGTTTCTGGACTCCCACGTAGTCGACCGCGGTTCGCATCCCAGACTGGGTGGGTTAAAACTCATGCCAGGCGCGTATGCGTGCGTGCCCAAGATCCCGGGAGGAGAATGGAGGAGAAGGGATTGCGGCATGGTCATCCCGCCGGGGAGTGATTTCTCGCTTTCTGTCTCTCTGTGTCTGTCTGGCAAGCACACACGCCCTATAGTGAAAACCTCTCCCAAAAAAAAACAAAAATTGTAGTTACAATAAATGCTCAGTAAGAGGAAAATACTTGAGAAATTAATTCAGGCCTTGTGTCTGGAACTAGATCAATTGACCTGAGGCCAAGAGAAGGGAGTATTATAATCTTTACAGTTTGAAACTAATCACCTATGAAATGGTATAAAATGAATCTCTAGGACAAGTGTATAAAATGGCATCTCTGGGACAGTGAATTAGGGTCAGGGGCAGTGTACAAATAAAAAGGCAGTGCTGCTGGACAGAAAAATTAAAGTTCTATATGTATAGGAAGAAATTTGATTTTTTTAAAAAAAAGCAGATTTTTAAAGAACTACGTGTTGACACCCTGTTTTCAGATCATTTATTAATTACTATTCAGTAGCTTGAGTAAAAATGTCAGTGGTCTCTAGCATAAATAAGGTCCAACCTGCTTAACAGGCCTTCTGTTTTGGTTCATTTCTATGGTTATATATTTAATGTTTTCAGCACAGCAATAAAACAGACAGTGGTATTTAACTTTTTTTAATGAAGTAATTTTTTTCTAAATGTTTTTAATAAGTAGCAGTTTTCTTTAAAGTAAGTGGGATGTTCACACCATTACATTTAAATTGACCTTTATGAGTAACAATAATTTTCTCCATTTAGTGTTTGAAATAGTGTTTCAAAGAAGTGATAATATAGCAAATATGTACTTAATGTGATAATGGCCTATTTAAGAACGATTTTAAAAGTAAAGTCACGTTGGGAACCAGCAGTTAGCATAATGGCTATGTCGCTGGACTCCCACGTAGTCGACCGCAGTTCGCATCCCGGACCCAGTGGCTTAAAACTCACGCCGGGCGCGTGTGCGTGTGTGCCCAAGATCCCGAGAGGAGAATAGAGGAGAAGGGATTGCGGCGTGACCATCCCCTCTAGGGGGTGATTTCTCCCTTTCTGTCTCTATGTCTCTCTCTGTCTGTCTGGCGAGCGCACACACCCTATATCGAAAACTTCTCAAAAAAAAAAAAGTAAAGTCACGTTAAAATTCCATCTAAATTCTGTAATATTCTAATAATTTCATAAACATTTTAATAAAAGTATATATATAATGAAATGAGATTTTTACAATCTATATAAAAGAATATTATGTTTCTCTACCATATTGACATGTAGTTTAGAATGATAATTATGATCCCAAAATACACAGTAATTAAATAAATGATTACCATAAAAACAAGGATTACCAACAAATTAAATATTGAGTTAAAGTATATTTCTTATTGTATCTATAAGCTCATACTTAAGAAATTCTAGTGATTTCAGTCTTTTTCCTTAATTATCCTGGAGAAAAGAGACAGAGCTATTTGGTTTGACTCTGTGGGTTCCTACTTGGACTTTCTGATAAAAAGCGACATAGCCATTATGCTAACTGCTGGTCCCGACATTCCTCTATTTTAAAAAAAATTGCTTTCAGTTTGATTTTAAGTATCCAATGAACCCTCTTTACTAGACCAACTTCTAAACTTTAATCCAGTATCTTGTCACTTACAGTCTCTGTCACAGTAAAGCACAGAGGAGTGTGGAATAATAAGAAAGACTAAAATGAGTTAAGTTTAATATGTGAACATGAATTATCATTTTCTTCTCATGTAAAATCTTGATGAGTAGCTCCCTGTCAAAACAAGGCATTGACACTGTCAAATTCAAGGCAAATTAGTATAATAAATATAGAGAAATAGACAATGATGTGAATAATTCTGGAAGAATAAAAAGCAATGGACATCAGTTTCAATGCAGCATCCCCTTAATTTTAATAGCAGAAAGAAAAACAGGTCAGGAATTATATGCAGGAATAAGGAGTTCTTTATAGGCTTCCACAATAGATCTCCTGAGAAATAATTTTCAATTCCTATGTATGATAAAAATGGGTGTTGACCATTATCTGGAGAGCAACATTCATACCATAAAGATACATTAGGTTTGCTAGGAAATTAATTTTTGTTATTATCACAAAAAGCTATTTTTAAAATCCCTCTATTTGTGCTAGTGAATTTGAGACGTGTGAGTGGGGATTTGAATGTAACAGAATATTAAAACATTAGCTGAAGTGTTTACTAGTTTTTAACTTCAAATTTGTCTTCCTTATTGATATATTTTGTGCCACTTTGGTAGAAAAAGTGGTTAGACTTAAGGCCTGGAATTATCATAATGAAACAGAAAGAAAGAGAACAGCTTATTTTTTAAAAAGTGTTCGTTTAATACAAGTGCTCTTAGGATTTTGAATTGCATTGTTAAAAGGTAATAGCAATAATTGATTTCCATGATAGTTCTCCTTTTACACTAGACTTCTAGAGTTGCATACCTGCAAACATTTACAGTAAAGAGACAATTGGTGGTGAATTGTCCAGGACAATCTGCAATTAAAAAGCAGTGAAAATTGTTGGGTAAGCCCAATTCCCTAAAGTAAGCCTGAAAAGGTATTATTGATTTCTTTCAAGGAGTCATCTTAGACAATTTTTTTTGGGCGGGGCAGAGGTTTTTGCTATAGGGCATGAGCGCTCACCAGAAAGACAGAGAGAGACAGAGAGACAGAAAGTGAGAAATCACCTTCCCCCGGCCCCCGCCAGGGGATGACCATGCCACAATCCCTTCTCCTCCTTTCTCTTCTCGGGATCTTGGGCACGCACACACACGCGCCCAGCGTGACTTTAAGCCACGGGGTCCGAGACTTGAACCGCGGTTGACTACATGGGAGCCCAGCGACATAGCCATTACACTAACTGCTGGTCCCCATCCTAGACAATTTAAAACCCTACAGATAATACAAAACTGTAAATGAATAAGCACATAAATATACACAAAAATAAGGTAAGAAATCTTTCTATTATCCACTCCTTTGCTATATAGCTTCTTATATCTACCCTTATCTTCCCTATTGTTATAGTTTCAGATCTTTCAGTTTCTGCTGTAGAGTGTAAACATTTGGCATATATTGAGCAGGGAGATACAGTGTTTGTCTTTCACAGTCTGACTTACTTCAGTTGGCATTAAATCTTCTATTTGGGTGTCAGCAAGTGGCATGGTGGTTAAGGCACTGAGCTCCCACACAGCCAACAGCGGTTTGAGTCTCAGACCTGGCGACTTGCTTTCTCACTTTTCCTTTCTCTCTCTCTCTTTCTCTCTCTGTCTTGGTCTCTTCTGGCCAAATTAAAATACAATAATACTAAATAAAATTAAAATAAATGATTCTTTCAAAAAATCTTCTATATTTGTCCATGTTAAGTCAGGATCCCATTGCTCCCTATGGTTGACTACTACCCCATAGTGTATAGGTGTCACAGCTTTTCAATCTATTCAGGGCTTCAGGAAAAAAACTCTCAACAGATACAAGACTATAAAATTCTCTGTTTGAAATTATGTTTATGATAATGTCTTTGATTTATTTCATACTGCATGTATGCCTTGCAAAGGATGCTGTGTACTATAGAGATGTACCATGATTAAATATAAATAATTAATTATAATTAAATTTTAAAAATTTTTGAGGTACCAGCAGGTGGTATAATGGCTACATTGCTGGACTCCCATGTAGTTGACCATGGTTCGAGTGGCTTAAACTAACACCGGGCATGTGTGTGCATGGCCAAGATCCCGAGAGGAGAATGGAGGAGAAGAGATTGTGGCATGGCCATCCCCCCTGGGGGATGATTTCTTGCTTTCTGTCTCTCTGTCTCTCTCTGTCTCTGGTAAGTGCACACACCCTGTAGCAAAAACCTTTGAAAAAAAAAGTTTTTTTGGAAGAAACCCTTTGTAGATCAAAAACCACATATAATCCCTCAGAAATAGGATGACGATGAGGACAAAAGGAAAAAAAAACAGAGAGTTACTTTTCTAAATATGCAGGAAATAAAAGGTCGAATATCACACAGAAGACTGAGGGATCCATCATGGTCCTCCAGGCCTGGGAGCAGTGAAGTCCATACATGGGAAACATCTTTGGGACAACAGAGAGGTCCACCCTCCTACTTCCTGGGGTTAAATTAGAAGATGGAAGATGAGCAGAGAAACTTGTGCTGGAGAGGTAACACAGCCATCGGTGACTGTCGACCTCTGGGGACAAAAGAAAGTACCCAGAACAAGAAAATAGCCTGTAAGGAAATACATATGTCCTTTTAAAATAAACTAACAAGATGTTAGAGTAGAAGCCTTAGCAGAAGCTTTTGACATTGCTGCCAGGCAGGCTGTGAGAATGAACGCAGGAGAAAGTCTAACAAATTATCTGAGATACAAAAATCCACGATCAAGAATCATATCACCAAAGAAATAAAGCAACACATGAAAGAAACAAATTCAACCAACAAAGTAATTCATATGGAAGGAAATTGAGGAGATAAAAACAGTTGTGGGACCAGCAAATGTCATAATGATTACTTTGCTGCACTCCCAAGAAGTTGACTGCAGTTAGAGTTCCAGACCTAGCAGCTTAAAACCCACACTGGGCATGTATGTGTGTGCCCAAAATCCAGAGAGGAGAATGGAGGAGAAGGAATCGTGGTGTGGCCATCCCCCAAGAGGGGGTGATTTCTCGCTTTCTGTCTCTCTCTCGTCTCTCTGGCAAGCACTCACACCCTGTAACAAAAAATCTCTTAAAAAGAAAATTAGAACATGACTTTAGAATAAGCATGCTGTTCCTAAAAAGATAAGGAAAACTATCTTACAAAACAAGAGCAGTCAAAACAATTGAAGGAAAAAAAAAAGAAGAAAAAAAGGATCAATCAACCTCCTTCCTAAAGGGAACAAATTCAAGCACTGAATCCAAGTCAACTAATTCTTGATTCCTCAAAAGTTACCTGTTAGTGTATTCCTGAAGTTTCCCAACTCTGGGCTTAAGGTCTTTCTCATTCTTTCTTCCTTCTTTTCTTGCTTCTTTTCCCTTCCTTCCTTTCTTCCTTTCTTTCCTTTTTAATTTAGCAATTACTCTTCCAAACATGGAGTAGAACTACAGAAGTAGACAACTTCCACAATTACCTCCAATAAGGTTGTAGCCTTATATCCCTGGGGAAAAACACATTTTATTATTATTATTACCTGCTCGTGAATGCTTGACAATTCACCTATATGCCTGATCTGATGAGCCACTCTATTTGTAGAAGTCCCAAAGTATATACATATAATACTGTATCTTGAATGCCCATCCTAGGCTGAATTTTTATTTCATTATGCTAGATGAAAGTCATACAAAATTCTTTTCGATAACTATTTCCCAAGAAAAATAGCCTTCCTACCTATTAGCCAAATCATTCCTCTAACACAAAGCAATGCTAAAGGCAATGCGATTCAGCTCAGCAATTCTACCTTGTATAGGACTCCACGTTCTAAATGTATTTGTTACATTAAGAAAGGAAATAGAGACTATCAATCAGACTTTCAGATCCTGTTTTAATCAGAACCTGTTCAGGAAACAGTCTGAAAAGCCAGAACTTTCAGTGCCCCTGTTCAAGAAGGTCTTTCCTAACTGATTTGCAGCCCACAGAGGAAGAACAAATACTGGCAATGCTTTTTATTTAATTTGGTATAAGTTCATA
This sequence comes from Tupaia tana, assembly GCA_026018925.1. Lineage (NCBI taxonomy): Eukaryota > Metazoa > Chordata > Mammalia > Scandentia > Tupaiidae > Tupaia > Tupaia tana. The sequence continues at coordinate 80,203,587 of JAKSZU010000005.1, read as the reverse complement.
AAACAAATTGCCCAGATAATTGGACATGTCTTCAATTCTACACTACATTTTCCATAGATGTAAACCAGATTTATAACTCAGAAGTGCAGCAATAAATGAGCATAGCTTGTAATAGACTTTTGCCAAGTCTTATGTCAAAGTGAAATAAAAAACGAGACAGACCACTTTCAGTAATCAAATCTGTCATTCAGTTAACTCCTTTTAAAATATTGATGAGAACTTTTAAGGGCTACAAAAAAAAGTTTAACTATTTCTACAAGGATAAATGCACATAAATAAGAATTGGCCATTTTAAATACATTCCTTGAAAATAAACTTATTTCTCTAAATTCTGTAAATGCTTTTTTTCTTGTAGTCTTTTCTTTTTCTATTATCCCTTTTCTTCCCCCTTTGGAGAATTTAAAACCTACTCACACATGGAAACTACTATCTTGAAGTTAATTTCCCATTTTCCTCCAAGGAGTTTTTCCACCCCCGCTGAAGTCAGAGTTGGCAACTACACTTTTCTAGACTGAACAGTCTGGTCACCATTTGTCTGGTCTCTGATCCAAAAAGAAAAAAAAAAAAAACAGGTCAACAATATTATGTTGGGAAATATAAGATAGTTTTCAGGCACATCTGTTAGTCTTATGATAACTAAATAAACTCAGTTATTATAAGCAAAGTTTAAACCTAAAGGCATCTTCTAATTCATTTCTTCCTCTTTGTGGTCAAGAGAAGGGAAGAACATTAATGATAATAAAGAAGGGAAAACAGAATTTCCATCTGCTAAGACTTTCCTAAGTCTATATCCTTCTTCAGGCTATTTGCCAAAGGCAACATTCCAGAGAAAGCTTAAATAACGCCCCATTCCAGGAATGGGGGAAGTAGACATTCAGATCTGTGAAGATCAATTGGTATTAGTAACACACTTTCAGGATTAAAAAAAAGAAATGTTTATTTATTTGAGAGGCTTGAGTTATTTTTTTCTCAGAATCTCTCCTTGTATTTGTATTTAAGAGAATTATTTTATTAGCCATTGCTGAAGTATCCAATATGCTCAAAACAGATTCTTCACCTTCCCTCTGCTTCCTCCTTTTTTCTCTTTATTTGAGCAATAGAAACAACATCCATCCTTTGACCAAACCAGAAATCAGATTACCATTCTTCCTTTCTCCCTTACCTACTATGCAAATTAATAATAAGGACCTGCTAGGTCTAATTATTAAATATTTTTTGGTCTAACCCCATAGCCTAGTGGTAATGAGAAGATGGATCCCACAACTTCCACTATAGTTCATGTCCTGGCCCCAGAAGCTTGAAAAACACACTGGGAGTGTATGCCCTATCTTTATACTGAAAAAAAGGAAAAATGGAGAAGTAATTTTGGCATGACCACAATCTATTGGGAATGCTTTTTCTTCTTCATTTCTCTCTCTGTCTCTGGCAAGCAAACACACCATCTGGCAATTTAAAAAAATGATAAATAAATGAATAAATATTTCTCAAAAGCTGTTCTTGAAATTGTTACTCATTTTTCTCACTAACTGTTCAATCCTTTTCAGTTCACCCTTCAAGTTGCTGCTAGAAGAATCCTTTCAAGGACAAATACAATGATGACTGTCTCTCTAGTATAACTGACAAATTCTTCAGTTTAGAAAATAAAAGACCCTCCTCAAGTATCTTTTTCTGTCTCATCTCCTGCCGCTTGCCTAAAATCTGTAGTGCTTTCAATCGCAGTTCTGAAAGCTTGTCATGCCCTTTCAAGATCTGTGCTTTTGCACTTTCTCTTCTCTTTACCTGAAATATTTTCTCCACTGATTTAGTTTTGAGAACTCAGTCACGTAAAGATTGAGAATGGACATGACCTTTACTGGCATCTTCCTTTACCCTCTCCACCACAATATTTAACACCCCATCTCTACAAAAGCTATCACATGGCAGTTCTATTGTTACATGTTCTTGTACCCACCTTCTCCAATAGTCTGAACTCCTGAAGAATGAGGCTAATGTGTTTTCTATTCTCAATGTCCTGACACACAGCTGATAAAAATACTAAATAATTATTTGTAAGACAGATAAATCAAGCAATGAATGAGTGATAAATGTATAACATCTCTCACTGATAGATAGATTTTAGGTAGTAAAATCTCTGTTCCAGGGACCAGTAGATGGCATAATGCTTACGTCACTGGATTCCCACATAATTGGCTGTGGTTCGAGTCCCAGACTCAGAGGCTTAAAATTCACACTGGACATGTGTGCGTGTGTGCCCAAAATCCTGAGGAGAATGGAGGAGGAGGAGGGATTGTGACCTAGCCATGCCCCGGTTTGGGGAGTGATTTCTTACTTTCTGTCTCTCTCTGGTGAAAGCATGTGCACTATAGCAAAAATGTTAAAAAAAAAAAAAAAAATCTGTTCCAACTGCAGTGTGTGTTATGCAAGCTTTACCTTGTTAGGTTAAGTGGAATTGAAAAATTGAATCAATTTTTTTAAATATAAATATGTTCCATTTTATTGGGATTGACAATTTCAGAACATTGGACTGTCCTCTTTTTTTTTGCTATTTTTTGCTATTTTCACTTGCTATTTTATTTGCAATAGCAATAAGAATATATATTTTGTCTTTATACAGAGCCAAGTGTCACAAGATACATAAACTTTTTAGAAAAAAGAAGTTCATGTAAATTTTTTTACAAGAAATTAATGGGGCTAGTCAGATGCATGGTGGCTAAGGCTCGGAGATCCCATATGGCCAACAGCATGGTTGGAGTCATGGATCCTGCAGCCTGAAAAACACACCAGTCGTGTGTGTGTGTTTGTGTGTGTGTGTGTGTGTGTGTGTGTGTGTGTGCACCTAAAATCCCAACATGAGGAAAAAATGGAAGAAAAGGGATTTTTATTGTGACCATTCCCCAAGGGGGTGGGGGTACTTTCTCACTTTCCCCTCTCAATATCTCTGTCTCTCTCTCTGCTGAGTCAACTTAAAAAAGGAATTAATGTAATCATACCAGAAAGAAGGCTATTTAGAAAAATGGTACTTTCTTCTAACCTCAATTTTGTGCAGAGGTTTTCAAATGTCAGAGTCCTTATTTGGGCACATGTCCCATTAACTTACAAAAAGGTGGTTAACCCTCAGGGGGACTCTGTTACCTTCTTCAATTTCTTTTCCCATATTAAGATCTCCTATAAAAACCATTCAATGACGTGGACTGCTTTAACTCTTATATAGAAACTGCTTAAGCCTCAGAATTGCCTCTTACAAAAATGCAGGCCGTTTTTCTATCATAATTTACACTTTGCTACTCAGTTTAAAGGTAATCTAGTGACTGATATTACCAAACATAGATTTTTTTTCCATCTTCTTTTCTTAATTTTAACAGTTACTGTTATGTCTATTTCTTTGACTCAACATTTACCTGTTCTTTGAGATTACTAAATATTTATTCACACTCTTAAAAGTGAGGGGCAGTTATGTTTCAAAAGTTCTTAATTCTTTTTTTCATTTTTGCTAACACTTCTGCTATAGAATAAGCAATTCACTCTAACTAAGTCTCCTTATAACTAGTGTACTGTTTCTAATCTGAAATCACATTAGAGCCCAAATCTGCTCTTCTTGGTGGCAGGACTTATTTTCTTACTCTCACCTCACATATGTAGGTTGTTACAAAGTTGACGAGGATAATCAAGTCATACTGGAAAGAATGTTTTGGACCATGAATACACAGCTGCAATGAGTAGATATTTTGGCACTTCCAACTTATAAAACTTAGAATGATTAATAAGAAGCATGGAATTGATCTACTGAGAATATTGTAATCCCTTCATGGTTATTCAGAGATGTGCAAAGCACATAAAAATACTTGTAGATTATTTGTTACTGAAGGGATCGTAGTTCAATTTTATCAAGTTAGATGGTTTCAAATTTAGAAACATGCTGGTTTTTGAATTTTGCAAAACATTCAGAAGTTGTGATTTTCATGCTTAGATTGGTGGCTTTTTTCTATAGTTTATCTTATTTCATTCTTTTTATTTTGGTAGAAGGCACATGTGCTCACTAGAGAGAGAGAAAAAGAGAGAGAGAGAAAAAAGCACTCCCATTGGGTATAGTTATGCACCAATCCCTTTTCCTCTACCTCTCTGTCCTTTCAGGATTTTGAACATGCTACATAAGCATCCAGTGTGTGTTTCAATCCACTGGGTCCAGGACTTGAATCACACAGTCAGCAATGTGGGATTTAGCCGCCTTATCCACTACCCCACAGATTGGCCCTAGATCAGCATTTTTAAGTATTACTACATATATAAATAAGTTATATCAAAAACATATATATATACATTCCAATTGATCAAAATTATACAACAGAACCAACACACACATTAAACTCTTTCCTCATGACACCTTACTAAAGTAACAAAGTACTTTTTTTTTTTTTTTTGGAGAGGTTTTCGCTATAGGGAGCTTGCGCTCGCCAGACAGAGATAGAGAGACAGAAAGTGAGAAATCACCCCCCAGGGGGGATGACCACGCCGCAATCCCTTCTCCTCCATTCTCCTCTCGGGATCTTGGGCACGCACGCACACGCGCCCGGCGTGAGTTTTAAGCCACCGGGTCCGGGACGAGAACCATGGTAGACTACATGGGAGTCCAGCGACATAGCCATTACACTAACTGCTGGTCCTAAAAACGTACATTTTAAGCCATTAGATTTCAAAATCAATTGTCATGTAAGAAAAGACAACCACAGCACAAATTTTTAGAAGCCAGAAAGCCCTGAGAAACGTGAATCCCAAGACAACTACAGAGAAAGTCTAGAAGCAGAAGCAAAATTATTTCTACTACTAAACTAAGAAAGCATTCAGAACTGATAGCACTAGGTATACGTAAGCCTGAAGATAAACAGGTTTAAGCAAGATAGTTGAACATCTTTAAGTAGAAAATTGGATCCTTAACTACAGCCATGGTGAGATCTACCTCTTCTCCTGCAGAAAGCTGAGGTTTATCTTCTAAAAAGAAGGAGTCAGAAAACTCACAACCAGGAGAAGATGTGTTAACTTCAATAGACTACACACCAAACCATAAGATCTCTGATCTTTCTACTTACTTAACTCTAAGATTGCTATCAGCCAATGTTAGACCCTCCTGGTAAGAGTTTGGATGATTCTTCTCTGGAGAATCCAACAAGTCTAAGAGAAAAGACCTGGAAAAACAATAACAGACTGGAATTCACTGATCAGCAGCAGGGCCACATTGCCCAATAAGCAGGCACATGAGTTGACAACCCCATGAACTTCTAATTACATATACAGTGACTCATTCTTACATGATAGGGGGCAGCTGAGAATGCACAAATATTTGAGGAAAACCTTTAAGGTAAAAGATAAGAATCAAGCAAACAGAAATAAGAGTAATGAGAGAAGAAAATAAACTTTAAGTGAGTGTACATGTGTGTTTAACTTCTAGCACCCTGCGGGGAGGAAAAAGTTATTTTCATGGAAAAGAACACCATGATATTAAAAATAAACATCTAGAAAAGTAAAAATCAAAAAATCTTTGGAAATTAAAATATGATAGAAATAAAAAATTAAATTAAAATTTGAATTTTAACTTAATAAAATATCTAAGAAATTAGAATAAAAGGCCTAAATGTAAAAAACTAAATAGAACTAAAAAAAGTAGGGCAACAATCCAAGAGGTTTATCATCTGAATGAAAGAAAAGTCAGAAAGAGAATAGAAGCAATTATGGTAAAAAAAATTATCAAGAAAATAATTTAGTAAAATGGTTCAAAACTGAAATTCAAAGTGAAAAGCCCATGGAATGACCTACACTCTAAAAATAATCATAATAATAAGATCCATACCAAAACATATGACTTTAAATTTTATACCATGGAGACAAAACTTCTGGAGAGGAAAAATCAAAATTGCCTCAAACTTGACAGCAGGAACACTAAATGCCAAACAACACACACACACATACATGCAAAAATAAAACAGTGGCTTAAAAACTAGGAGTGAATACACTACTACCTCCTACACTTCTGTATAATTCATATTGGAAATAAAGTACAACAGTGGAAAAGACATTTTTCCGCTTACTAATTACCACAAACTTGATCTCCCATGAACTCTTTTCTCAGGAAATTGATAGCCAATGTCTCACCAAAGCAAGAGTGTCAACAGCAACAAAGAAAGACATGGAACCTACTCACAGGAAATTCAGTGCATGCATGGCCTATGGTTTTTCTGCCATGATGATTAAGGGAGATCACAACATAGCAATAGCTCCACAAAAGACAAGGGAGCAATAAGCCTAGAGGAGACTGGGAGGAAAAAAATCCTCCTGGAAGGATATCTCCATGAAGATGGAATTACTGGGAATGTTTCTTAGTGTAAAACATTGAGAAGTCATTTACGTTTTAGCAGAGTTTGAGGATGAATTATTGATAGGCATATTGAAAATAAGGCAACCAAAACGCATGTACACATACATAATTTTTACTTCAATTAAAAATATAAGCAAAGAAAATATCCAAGAAGGAAAATACCATCATAATACTTTATATGAATTAACTGTGATCAAAACATTTTATACTAATCATATAAGAATGTACAAACTGATTATTGATGAACAAAAAAACACATAGGGAAACTAGGAGAATAAAGTGAAGAATTTTGGGGCATAAAAAAGTTAAATATGCACTTTTTCATTGTAGTCTGTCAATACACAATGTCTAAAACTATTGTATAAGAGTATAGCAACATTATTAAAGTATAATTTAAGACCGTTTTTTAAGCAATCCACAGGTAAACACTGAAGAAATGGATGGAAACTTTGAAATTGTTAGTAGAGATAAAGAAAAGGAGGACAGACATTTATATTAAAATATTTGTAGAAATACTGGAATGTACATTTTAATCAAAATTGTGTATTTACTTATTGTATTTACTACCACATTTATTTTAAAGGTAACTTTAAGAAATAATTTTATAAGAGTCATAAGCATCATGATTTTTTAAAGAAATGATATGCTATATCATAACAAACTTGGAAGAGTTCTGGTCTTGAATAAAGAAGCTCAGCTGGGACCAGCAGTTAGTGTAATGGCTATGTCACTGGACTCCCACATAGTCGACCACGGTTCGAGTCCCGGACCCGGTGGCTTAAACTCACGCCGGGCACGTGTGTGTGCGTGCCCAAGATCCCAAGAGGAGAATGGAGGAGAAGGGATTGCAGCGTGGCCATCCCTTCTGGGGGGTGATTTCTCGCTTTCTATCTCTCTGTCTCTCTCTGTCTGTCTGGAGAGCACACTCGCCCTATAGCAGAAACCTCTCCAAAAAAAAAAAAAAAGAAGCTCAATTATGGGGCTGGCAGGTCATGTGGTTGCTTTTAAAGCTTTGGACTCCCACGTGGCCAAGCATAGTTCAAGTCCTGGACCTGGTAGCTTGCTTTCTCATTTTTCCTTTCTCTCTCTCTTTCTCTCTCTTCCCAAATTAAAAAATAATGATAAATAAAATTAAATAAATAACTCTTTTAAAAAAGAAGCTTTAACATAAAATTAAGTGGGTCTCTGGCTATTCAGTGTTGAGGCTGATGAAGTAATAGGCAATGGTAATAACTAAAACAAGAAAATGTTAATGATTTTTTCAGAATATTTTTCTGGTGCCAAGAAAAACTTGACAAAAAAAACTTCCAAGAAAAAAGAAAATTTCATGGGTTGGAGCAAATAGATAAGTTAGCATAATCATATCATGTGTGTGGAGCCCTTGTGCATATATCATCCCATGTTCAGGTTTTAAGTCAAAATTTGCCTTCACCCATATCACCTCTCCATAATACTAGAGAAAGCTATGTTTTCCCTCCTCCAAGCTAAGAGTTACTCTCAATATGAAATTGGCCCAAAAATTATATGCTTTTTCTGTGTAACTTAGCTCTCCTGATTTGGGCCCCTCTTTGTAGGATAGAAACAAGCTCAGAATAGCTCTTTTATTATGTAGATCAAGGAATTAACCAAGAAAAATAAAACCCTTCATCAATTCCTACTGCACACATTAGACTAGCTCTCCCCTTTTGCCACCAAGCCTACAAAGAATGATCTAAAATTGCTGTCTTCCTTTTCTCAGATCTACTTCTTCAACTGATTTTAATTAAGTTTGTTTTCCCTGTGGCCCTGCAAATATTTCAGTAAATGTCACTCTTTTCCAACTGGTTTGTTTTTAGTCCTTACCTCATTTGACCTATGTGCACCCTTTTCCCCGTCAACCTCTTTGTGACTCTCTCTTGATTGTGTACCTACCTCTCTAAATAACCCTGACTTTTCTACATTCTTACCTCTCAAAGCTTAGAAGCCTTAGGACTTTATCTTTGGTCTTTTCTCTTCTCTAAAGCAGTCTCTGACAATCTCGTCCATACCCTCAGCTAAATTAGATAACCTACCAACTACTACTGTACTTCCTAGAAATGAAAGAATTGAATGAATTAATTAATTGAGCCCAGAATTTCCCCCAAATCAGTCAGTCCTTCTGAGTCAGTCACCTGTTTTAACATATTGTTAATCCTTCTCTTGTCACTCGTCTTACCCATCCACTCTCTCCATCGCTGTCTCTTTTCAGATTTATCTCAACAGCACTTTCACTGACAGTGGGAATGCTTCCATTTCTCAGGACTTCTGCATCTCCAATACATCTTATATACTGCTAATAGGGATCTATGCTAAAATACAAACTGTATAATTTTATTCAATGGCTTGAAACTTTTCAAGTTTCTCATTACCTGTAGAATAAAGCCTAAATTCATTTGCACACGGTTTTCTCTGATAAAGCCACTAGCCACTTATCCTGTCTTATTTATTGCTATACTTCACTTCCATTCTCTACCCCAACAATGATATTGAGTTGTTAGAAAAGTCATGACACATTTTTTACATAGAAAAACTACATCATGACTTTTCCGATGACCTCATATATTTCTTTCAGCTTCTGAACTGCACATCTGTGTGCCCATTCAGATTGTAACATGATTTTGGAATGGCATTGCCTCTTCTCTCCTTACCCCATATCCATACCCACTGAGAACATTTATAATTAAGGCTTATTGTAGATCGACTTTTCCCTGAGACTTCCTGGGCTTTCCAGCAAATCTAACCACTACTTCATTATCCTTTCACGTATTCCTCTGCATAGCTATAGTTTAACAACCACAAATTGTGCATTTCTATGTTGGACTGTGAGAGCCTTTAAAACAGAGCCTATGTTCTATTTATTTTATGATACCAAGGTTTCAAAGATTCCTGGAGAATAGTCAGTGCTTAACCTAGAAACCCATAAAACTCTAAATATTTTTACATAACCAAAAAGGTATTAGTAAAAAAAGCTTCAAACATTTTTTGAACGGAATTTGCTATGTGTTGAGTTATATAATCATAAAAACTCTATTACAATTGAATGGACTGATGATCGGCCATCTCTAGGTTAGATATAAAGAAGGTACATAGCAGTCTTGAAAGCATCAACTAGGAAAGTTGTTCTATATTGGATATGGATGTATAATCTAGTTTCTTCTAAATGTTAAAGGTAAAACCAAAGAAACAAAAGAAGACAGTTATTTTTGTAACTATGGAAGCAGTAGAGAGAACTGAATCAAGGGTATTGAGGAATGGCTGCAACAGGAAGAACCTTCTGCAGAATGGCAGATAATGGGAAGCTACTAGATGACGAGTACCATTATTGAGCTTGAAAAGGCTTCTGTACCCTATAAACTTAACAGGGTAAATGATGCTTCAATTCTCCATGGGGCCTGGAGATGCTGCAGTTGCAATGGTACCATATGGCATATTTTGAAAATATTCCACAATCACAGATGGCTATATAAATTTCACAGACAGAACTTATGCAACAGATTATAAAACTAAAAGTTTATGGCATTTAAACTACATCATAATCAGAGAGTTTCATACTTTGTGCATTAGAGGCATAAAAGCTATTTGGTAGGGAAAAAAAAGATACATTAAATTCCTCTTACATTTCTGCATTAGCTCCATCTTCTTTGAGGTCTTCTGGACCAGGCCAACATTTACTACCTACTTTCATATTCATTTCAAATTTCAGCCTTGAACTTTGGACTTTATTCTCCCACTGTCTAGTTTATGTTTCCTTATTTATGCAAGCTTGAGGCCTTTCCTGTTTTCCATGTCAATAAATATGTAGTCCAAGTTAAAGGAGATGACAAATCCAAGAAACACTAGAAAGAGATAATGTAATGAATGAAATAACTACAAAAATTCTAGAGAGGTGATTGGACTTCAGATATAGGTGATACATGAAAAAGGAAAAAATGGTGAAATATATCAAGTAAAAGATTTATTTAAGACATCCAAAGCATATAAAAATATCTCAGTGTAAAGGGGAAAGTAGTCATTAAGTAAGACAGCACTCTTCACAATGTTGAGTCTGATTTAATATAAAGAACCTTGGAGTAAAAAAAAAAAAAAAAAAGTATGTACAAAAGACCTTTGAAATGATCTAGTTCACACTCCCTTGTTCTACAAATTTCAAAACCAAAACTCAGAGAATTTGAGTTGCAAAATGTCAAATAGCTACCTTGAGAAATAGATTGGAATGGACATTAAAAGTAAATGTAGTAAATGTGTGAATTGCAACACAGGCAATTGCTGAATTTCTAAGCAGATACTGGCTTACAAAGTGGTAATAATGTGGTAAGGAAGATCCATGAAAATTTCCACAGGCAGGGGCAGGGGGTTGTGTGTGTCTCCCACAAATTAGACACAGAAAAAATTTACCAAAAAGACCCAAAGTTGAAGTCATGGTCCTTGAAACAAACATTGTGTTACCACTATCCTCCTATGGTTGGCCTTTTTTCTTTTCTTTTCTCTTCTTTCTTTTCTTGTTTCTTTTTTTTTTAATGTGGGTACTAGAAAATTAAAAATGACAAAGGTAGCTCATATTTGTGTTTCATATTGTATTTCTCTTTTCAAAAGTTTATGTATTTATTCCATCAGTGAATGAGATGGAGAGAGAAAAAGAGCGAAAGAGAATAGATCCCTCAACAGGGTCCTGATGCTCCAATCCACTCCCAGCCTCCACCAACCGAGATTGGAGCACACATGGCTGATATTCTCAGGGCCGCCTCTAGATGAAAACCAGCAACCTTCCCATGTGAGTCTGCCTCACAAGGCATTGCATCTTACCATTGTACCACTATCCAGCCTTTTACATTACAGTTCTATTTGACAGTAACAGTTAAGAGAATATGCAGAAAAGGGTATACAACAAATATTAATTGATAAATAATTAATAAATAATTAATAAATATCCTTCATGGATTGAGCATTTTTTCATTTATTTTATCAAAGATTCACAATTAAACATAATTTCAGTAGCTATTATTCTTATGTCTACTAGTTCCTAGAACCGCATGATTTATTTCTCGTAAAATTCTGAAAACCAGGATAAAACAGATGAAGTATAAATTTTTCCAGTGTTGTAACTTTTATTGTAGGTATTTAATATTAGCCTCGGACAAGAAAACAAAATTTAAGAACTTCTAAGTAATAAATATTAGATTTATCAGTTGTGATACAGAAAATATGTTCAAGAAAAACCTGCCTTAAAAGCTGAAGTAAGTAGTAAAGGAGAAGACTGTATTGTTACCCTACTCTGCTCATTTACATTGAGATAACGTGTATACAGACTATGTCCCGCCCTTCCTGGATAGTTTTAATTGGTATGCCCTCTGTCTTTCACTAATGTATCTTATTTCTTCCATTATCTGTAAAAGAAGCAAGTGTTCTTTCACCTTGAAAACTGAAATACCTCTTCCTGATATAATCAGATGCTTTCCAACCCCTTTTAAAGGAAAGGAAATTGCTTCTCTGGCTGGCAGCCATCATGCAGCTGAGAACATGTCTCTTAGTAAAGGTAAAGCACTTTAATGAATGGCTTTCTTTCTAAAGAGAGACAATCCTTACAGTCTTTCAGTGCAAGCTGCTGTTATTTAGACATAATGGAATAAACACAAATAGATAAATAAAGACACAGTTCCCATGTGTAGCTGTCAGAAATGGATAGTAAAATAACCGCATTCGACCAAACAAAATTTAGTTAAATTTAGTTACTTAAAGAAAAGTGAACAAAAGCTCTTTTTGGCAATTTCATTCCTCTTTATTTTGATTATTTAAAATACATGATTAGCCCATCTTCTGAAAGGAGGAAGGGAAAGAAACAGTAAAACTTTTAATCATGTACATACTGCTTTGAAATCTTTTCAACTGAGACTAGTTTTCATCTTGATCTTATGATAAAAGATCATGAATTTCATGGTGTCATATTTGCTACAGCAGTCATTTAATAGTTGTTTCCTTGACTTGTTTTTTTTCTTAGTTATAGAAAATATGGCGATGTATGGAAGCCACATTGTCACTTAAATACTGTTTGTTTCATTTAATTTCATAGTATTTATTTTGCTCTAAATTAGAAGAACAAGGTACATAATTCAGAACAAATACAATCGGCATGGTTTATATTCTCTTCTTCCTACCATTGCTTTATACTTACTTACTTTTATGATCTATTTTTTATGTGGTTCAGGCTACAGCTGGACATGGAATTGTGGTTTCACCAAGTTTGTCTTTTGTTTGTTTGTTTGTTTGTTTTTTTCCTGGCAGATATTGTGGAAAGTTTTGTCCCAGAGACCTTGATTAATGGCATCAGGACCTTATGTAATCCATTGGCTTGTATAAGATCATGCATTAAAATATCAAATTATGGAAAAGCTGCTTTTCAAAAATATACTAACAATCACTGAACTTTATCAACCTAATTTTAAGAAATTGTCTACAGATATATGAGATGGAATTAATTCAGTCAGTTATAACTACCGTGTAACTAATACATGCACTGTAGAAAGACACCAAAAAAAATGCACTGGACATGGTTCCTGCCCTAAAAGGCAATGTAGTAAGTATCAAGGGGAAGAAAAGACAGCCCTAATAATCTATTCATGCATAAGAACTCACAGCAAAACATAGTGGCTTGAAAAAACAGCCATCTTATTGCTCACAATTCTGGAGGTCATGAATTTAAGCAAAGCTCCTAAGAGAAGTTTAGCTCTTGCTCTGTATAGTATTGGATGGGAGTTAAAGGGAGGCTTGACTAGCACTGGTCCAAGATGGGTTGCTTCAATATTGGCGGCTGCCCTCCACATGATCTGTCTCTCTACTTGATAGTCTTGGTCTGTTGTTATCATTCTTTTTTTTAGGCTGAGTATCTTTCCAAGGGTAAAAACAGAAGTCTGAAGACCTATGAGGACATAGACCCTGAGGTTACACATTATTATGTCTATTGTACCCCACTGGACATAGTAGGTCACAGGAATAGCACAGGTCAAGGGAAGGGGAAGAGACTTCATTTATTCATAAACAGAATGCTAAAGTAACATCCCTAAAAGGATAGAATGACCTATTGTCACTATCTTTGGAAATACTATGCCACAGAAAAAGTTTAAAAATCTGGTACAGTGATTAGAATGATTTAAGAAATGGCTATTATCCTTTTCCTTATAGACTTGGAATCACCAGGTAATGGGACTGTTGACAACTAAGTCCTCAAAAAGCAAGTTTGAGGTGAAATAAATAGACATGTGTATGCTATGAGCAAAAAGGTTGGTCATGCCAAATCAAAATGAGGAGGCACATTGCCAACCTTCTGTGTTCTTGCACCACTGTTGTTTGAAAAATAAATAAATAAATAAATAAATAAATAAATTTTTAAAAGGCAACTAAATTCAATAAAACAAGAACTTATTGGTCAAAATTAAATTTCTTTAAAAATTACTTTTTCTCCTCTCTTTTTCTCAATCCTCTTTTTCTGTCTGTCTCTCTCACACATACAACTCATCACAACTCTGAGTCAAAGAAAAAATAAATACTGTAAGACAATAATTAAAACTAATTTTAAAATAACCAAATGTGCATGCTACCTACGGGGATTTTTTTGTTTTGTTTTCAAAAGTATTCAGAAAATCCTAATCTTAAATCTCTTCATTTGTAAGTAAGAAATAATCACTTAATGAAAATACAGTTAAGAGTTAACAAAAATTGGGACCAGCAGTTAGCGTAATGGCTATGTCGCTGGATGTAGTCAACCGCTTTCAAGTCCCGGACCCGGGGCTTAAACTCACACCGGGCGCGTGTGCATGCGTGCCCAAGATCCCGCGAGGAGAAGGGAGGAGAAGAGATTGCGGTGTGGCCATACCCCCCGGGGGGGGGGGGTGTGATTTCTCGCTTTCTGTCTCTCTGTCTCTCTCTCTCTCTGTCTGGCGAGCGCACGCACCCTATAGCAAAAATCCTCTCCCCCCACCAAAAAAAAAAAAATAGTTAACAAAAATCAAATAAATCAAAATACCTTGAATGCAGAAGCAAATAATGAAAGACCAAAAAATTAATAAGTTATAGAACAAAAAAACAGTAAAATAAAAATGTAAGGGCCAGCCAATGGAGTGGTAATTAAGGCTGCTAAATATCACATGACTGATTATGGTTTGAGATCCATACCTGGCAGCTTAAAAAACATGCCAAAAATATCAAAAGGAGAAATGGAGAAGGGATTGTGCCATAACTATTCCCCACAGGAAGTGCCTTCTCACTTTTTTTCTTTCTCTCTCTCTTCCTTTCTCTCTCTCTCTCCCCAGTAAACAAACACACTCTCTGGAAACTTGAACAAAAAGAAACAAAAAAGTAAAATTAACACCAAGATTTTTTTGTTTTGTTTTTAAAGAATTATTTTACTTAAATTTATTTATATATTTATTTGTTTGTTTGTTAATTTATTTTTAATTTGACTGGACAGGGACAGAGCAGGAGAGAGACAGAGAGAAAGGGAAAGCAAGAATGCTAGATGCCAGGTCCGAGACTCAAACTACAGTCATTCATGTGGGAGTCCGGCGTCCTTCACCACATCACTTGCTGGCCCCAAGACCAAGTTCTTTTAAAAGATTAACAACAACAAAAAAAAATTTCTCAAAAAATTCATTAGGAAAAAAATGATAAATATTTTATTAGCCTTTGAAAGAAAATATAACTATAAGAGTTTTTCTTAATTATAAAAGATTATTAATAAATTTATATTTTAATAAACTTAACATGCTTAATTTTTTTAGTAAAGTTCCAAAAGATTGGCACTTACTCAGGAAGTATTAGAAAACAGAAATACTACTGTAAGTAATGAAGTACCCATAATGTTTTCAAAGAAGTGTCTTCAATGAAAAGATTTTGTCTATCCCACATAGATTTATTAATAAGTTAAATGTATCAACAATATCAATACTTTTTCAATTTTGCAGGCATATAATAATAGATGAAATCACCTCAAGGTTTTCATGAAGAATCTGGTATGTTTTGAGTTATTCCCCAGATATGCCACACTTTTTGAATCCATTCATCTGTTTGAGGTCATTTCAATTATTTTATTTTAACTTTAAAGTCATGAGAACCAAGATAAAAGACAAAACAAAAGTTGCAGTATCCAAAACAATGTAGAGATTCAATACCATCTTTATCAAAATACCACTGGTATTTCTTAAAAACATAGGATAAAAAAATCTTAAAATGTGTATGAAACCACAAAAGTTCTCAAACACCAAAAGCAATCTGGGAAAAAAAGAGTATAGCTTGAGGTATTATGCTTCATTATTTCAAACTACATTACAAAGCTACAGTAATCAAGACTACTGTGGTGCTGACATGAAATTGACACATAGATCAATATTTCAGAATAGACAGCCCAGAAATAAACCCACATATATATGGTCAACTAATCTTTGACAAGCACACTAAGAATACACATTGGAGAAAGAAAAGTATTTTCAGTGGTGTTGGGATAAGAGGATATCTGCCTTCAATAATATGAAACTAGACCCTTGTCTATTATAATAAGCAAAAAATGAACTCAAAATGGATTAAAGATGTAAATAGAAGATTGAAACTATAAAACTTCTAAAAAAAAATAGAGGAAAAGCTCATTGACACTGATCTTGGCAACATTTTTTTAAATATAACACTAAAGTCTAGATAACAAAGCAAAAATTAACATGTGGGACAATGTCAAACTGAAAAGCTTCAATACATGAAAGAAACAATCAATAAAATGAAAAGATACCTACCAAATGAGTGAAAATTTTTTGAGACATATATCTGAGAAGGGGTTAATATTCATAATATGTTAAAAAAATACAACCAACTAAATAGTAAGCAAACAAATAACCTGATTTTAAAATGGACAGAGGACCTGAATAGACAATTCTCCCAAGACATACCAGCAAGTATATGAAAAAGTGCTCAACATAACTAGTCATCAAAGAAACATGAATCAAAACCACAATGATATATCATTTCGTGTGTGTTACAATGGCTATCACCAAAAAGATAAGAGATAAGTGTTGGCAAGAATATAGAGAAAAGGAAACTCTTGCACACTGTTAGTGGGAATGTAAATTAAGCTATTATGGAAAACAGTATGGAGGCTGCTCGAAAATTTTAAAATAGAAATACCTTATGATCTAGCCATCCCACTCCTGGGTATATATCCAAAACAAAAGAAATCAGTATATCAAAGAGATATCTGCATTCCCATGGTTATTGTAGTGTCAGTCACAAAAATAAAATATAAAATAAGCTTAACTATCAATGAATGAATAGATTTTTTAAATATGATATATATTCACATTAGAAGACAATTTAGCCTTTTTGTGACAAGGGTGGGCCTAGAGGATATTATGTTAAGTGAAATAAGCTAGGCATTGAAAACGAACACTGCCTAATACATGTAGAATCTGAAAAAGTTGAATTCGTAGAAACAGAGTGTTAGAGAGGTTGAGGATATGGTAAAGAGTATATTGGCCAAAGGCTATATATTTTCAGTTATAAGATGAACTAATTCTAGGGATCTAAGGTAAAATATGGGTGGCAATGGATATTTAATTAAATTGATCGTGGTGATCATAATATAATGCATAATGTGTACATATATGAAATCATCACATTGTATATCATATGTATACAGTTATTATTTGTCAACTAAATATTTTTCATAGCACATTATTGCCTTTTAATTTAACAAATTTATAGAAGAAAAATGTCTCTGACTTCCTAGTTGGACATAAAATGGTTATGAAAAAGGGACCAGCAGGTGGAATAGTAGTTAAGGCACTAAAATTCCACATGTCTGACCATAGTTCAGACCTGAAAATGGTGACTTGAAAATCATGCTGGGTGTGTGTACATGCATGCCCAAAATCCCAGGAGGAGAATGGAAGAGAAGGGGTTGTGTTCTGGCCACTCTCCTTGGAGAGTGATTACTCACTTTTCCTCTATCTTTCTCTGTCTCTCTACAGTGCACACACAAGCCCTATAACCTTGAAAACACACACAAAAAAAGGAAAAAGTAATAGGGCCAGCAGATGGTATGGTGGTTAAGGCACTGGACTCCCACATGGTTGACTGCAGTTCAAATCCCAGACCCAGTGGCTTGAAAATCACACTGGGCATGTATGCATGTGTGCCCAAATCCCAAGAGAAGAATGGATGAGATGAGATTGCAGTGTGACCATCCCCCTTAGGGGATGGTTTCTCACTTTTCCTCACTCTGGTGAGAGTGCACACACCCTTTGGCAAAAATAAAAGTCATAGTCTTTTCTTTTTGTAGATTTAATTTATTGATTTCTTTTATGAGCAAGAATAGACATAGAGAGAGACAGACAGACAGACAGACAGACTGCCCAATAGGGTCTTGACTCCAAAATCAACATGTAGCTTCAGCTAACCCCAGGGCATGAGCCTACACATACTGGCATATTCAGGGAGGTTTCCAGATGGAAACCTACAGCCTTCTCATGTGGGCCAAAGTCACAGAGCACCGCATTTTATCACTGCACCACTGTCTGGCTCTCTACATATAAATGTACTTCATTTTTTTAATTGGTAATGTCAACTGTTTTAAAGAACTGTGGAGATTTGCCCCAATTCCACATACCAAAAGACTATTTCCAAAGTGTCTGAGTGAAGAACATGCATATAGAGAATGTATATTCACTCCAAAGGAAAAGAGTGAGTAACTCCTCCACAAGTGATCTGAAATGAACTTACAGAAGTGGAGAGTAAGTAGAGTTGGAAGAACAAGTAAGAGTCTGACAATCAAATGAAGAGGCAATCTAGAAAGAAGGGCAGCATACGCAAAGCCAATAATTTAATAAACAATAACAAAAATAACAACGAAATCTTCATGCTATTATAGTTTGTACACAATGACTATGAAGTGTTTTGACAGAAATAATCCTCACCACTTACTGCCAAGAAGCAAATTAATTAGTGTTACATAAGAAATGTCATAATATCTGCTTTACTCAGGAAACATTTAGTTTCACAACATATAGGAAAGAAAGTAATAGAATGTCATATTTTAAGGATAAAGATCTCAGAAATTTGAAAGCAGCAGTGATACATAACCAGGCATCATAGGCATTAGACCAGGAACGCCATCAAAAATCTGTCTCCTTATCTGCTCCAGAAAGATCACATTTTTATGTATTTCTGGTAGACTTTTTTATTTGCCCACTTGCCTTCCAGGGATCCTTTTCTGCTTCTGCTTGCACGTGTCTCTGAGCGACTGTACCAGTTCCTTCTACACAATAGCAATTTTTCATTCATCATTTTAATACATTTCCCTAAGGTTAACTGCCTTCAGCCGGCCTATTTCCCAATTTTAAATTCCTACGACATCAATCTGATTGGCTCTTTATACATTTTTTGAGCCAGACTATGCAAGCCATAGGTTTCTGCCTTGCTGAAACATGGACTTGCTGCCTTGGGGTAGATGCAATAAGTATCGCCTGGTCCAATAAGTATCAGCCAGATGGCGTGGTCATATGGTACATCACCAAAACAAGCCTGCTCGTTAGTGAGCAAGAGCCTTAGCAGTTTCCTATAGAAGGGGCTGCAGAAAAAGCAGACCATTATAAACAAGTCTAGTACAGCTTTGATAATTTTGTTCAACTGAGAAACTGTTTTCAGCACAGATACTAATCAAGAAACAATTCTTTCTGCCAAATGCAGTAGAGTGAAATATGCTTGCAATTGCTGCAGTGGGAAAGAACACAGAGGCAGCTGGCCAGAGCACACAGAAACACAATGGAACGGAACAGTGGGGTGACATTGAACCTGTGGATTAGACAGCAGAATAGCAGTGGTTAACAAAGAAGATGAAGAAAAAAAGGAATCTATCAGATAAGATTCACCAGTTATGAGTAAAAGAAACTTATTCTTCCAGCTGGAGTAAAAAAGATAATTCACTGAATGGAAGGAAGAAATGCACTCGGAACTAAGAGAAAATGCAGGTAAAAGTTTATAGAGTTTAGGTTAGAAGGAGCTATTGGAGAAGTTCATTTAGTTGCTACAATTGGAGCAAACAGGTCGAACTATTTTCAGTTTACTTGTCGCTCTGCCACTATTCAAATCCTCCAAATTCCAGGAGCATCCAAGGGAAAAAGAACTATTAGTCCTATTTAAAAGACAAGGTGGAATGGTTGTTGGACAGGAGAGGAATCATAATGTCTTACATTATAGAAACTGTGTTTTGAGCAGTAAGTAGAGGTGGGAAGCAAAAGATAACGCTGAGAACATCATTAAGAATACTGTCGAGAGGGCCAGCAAGTGGCATAGTGGTTAAGGCACTAGGCTCCCACATGGCCAACTACACTGGGAGTCCTGAACCCACAGGCTTGAAACTTATGCCACTGCACGTGCATGCATGCCCAGAATCCCAAGAGGAGAATAGAGGAGAAGGAACTGTGGCATGGCCATACCCATTGGAAGGGAAAGGATTTCTCAATTTTCGGTCTTTTTGTCACTCTCCATCTCTCCAGTAGAGTGCATGCACCCTTTAGCAAAAATCTCTCTCCAAATAAATAAGTAAACAAAAAGAATACTGTTGAGGAGGCCAGATGGTGGTGCAGAAGTAAAATGAACACTCTGCGAAGTAATTTGACATGCAAAGGTTCCCAGGATGCTTGAGTATGCCAGGCATTCATGTGCTCATGATCCAGAGCTGGCTGAAGGCTGGGGTAGATTGTGTTATTTGGACCCTACTACTCTCTTTCTCTCTCTCTCTCTTTCTTTCTCTCTCTCTCTCTTTCTCTCTCTTTCCCCTTCTCTATATCTCTCTCTCTCTTGCTCATGAAACAAATAAATAAACCTTTAAAGAAAAGAATACTAATGAAAGCACTGGTTAATAAAAATAGAATCTGAACAAATGCAGATGAAACTAAACCATGTGGAAACGATAGTAGCTAAAACACACGTAAGTACTTCCTATATGCTAGACACCCGTCTAAATTTTCATTTTTTAACTCAATTAATCTTCACTTCAACCCCTTGAAGTTGTCATATAAATCTCATTTAGAAGGGGAAAAGTGATTTACATGAAAATCTGCATAAAAACTGACCAAGCTGATAACAGATTCCTGGTATCTGGCTCCTTTACACACACTTTTAAGAATCCATTGTAAAGTTCTTATACAAGAAAAGGAAAAGAAATGTGGTACAAAAAGACCAAGGGACATAGAAAAAAATCAGAAGTTACTCAAAGCAAGAGAAGAAATCCAAAATTAGATAAAACTAGATCTCCTGAGAATATATCAAGCTAAGGACTTCACTGACTTTTTGATTTAGAAAAAAATTGGAATTAGGAGAAGAATCTGCTGCGTATTATTCATTGTATCTTGAATCTGGAGGTGCTGAATTTAGTTTTATTGTAGATTTCTCCTTCCAAATTATAAGGTCAAGCATTCCACCTTAATACCATAGTGCCTTCTGCTCAGATTAAAGGTCTTTCACTCACGACCTGCAACAATGTCCCAGTAAGTGGTGTTACAGAGAGTTGAAGTGATGGCTGAAATTTGAGTAGTATTATGCTCTGACATGAGAAAAAATTTTGGTATAGTTTTTCATCCTAACTTTAATCTTTTTTTTTTTTAATAAACTTTGTTTTTATTTATTTATCCATTCATTCATTTTAATTTGACCAGAGAGAGACACAGAGAGAGAGAGAAGGAAAGTGAGAAAGCAAGCCACCAGATCCAGGATTTGAACCGTGGTCGGCCATGTGGGAGTGTCCAGCACCCTTAACCACCACACCACTTGCTGGTCCCCTAACTTTAATCTTTAAACAAGAGAAAATCTTGCTAGCCTAATTAATTTCATTCTGGTTTAAGTTCAAGAAAAGGAAAGAGTAAATGATTGAGAAGACCAAGGAGAACCTTTCAGTAACAGCTATGGCTTCTCACTGGCCAAGAGTTTATACTACAAGTTCTAAGAACTTTAATTCTTTCTCTTTCTGTTTGTCTTCATGTGCAAATTAAATAGGACTCTGAATTGTAATTGTTTGTAAACAACAGAAGATTATTTGGTTGGTAAGAAAGTCTTGTCTACAGATTTAGATAAACTTAAATCCTGTGTTCCAGAAGTAGCCAAACATTAATATTGGACTAATAGAGATGGACTATCTTTTTTGTCTCCAGCTCAAGTTTACTGCTTATAATATGGGTAATTGCCCATATAGGGTAGACTAAACTGTGTAAAGTTGGTGAATTCCACTAGCACTACTCATTTAACCATTTGGTAAATAAAATAAGGAATTTTTTTATGAAATAAATATGTCTATATTCTGTGTCTATTCATTTTTTTCTTTTTTTTCTTTCATTTTCTTTTATACATTCAATCACATTATTTGGCTTACAAAATGGATATTTTAACAGGTGAACATTTCTCCCTAGAACAGTTGATAAAACTATAAAATATCTTCAACAAATAATACCACATTTCTTTGTCCCATTAATGCTTTGCCTGCCTATTTTTTTTCTAAATGTCCTTCCTAAGACCCTCCTCTTTTACACACACTATATCTGGTATTTACATCTATATACTGTGTTTCTATATCCTTTAGTCAATCAGTTTCAGTCATAGAGTACAGACACTCGGTATATATTAAGTGGGGACAATACAATGCCTCTCCTTCATAGCCTGACTTGCTTCACTCAGCAGTAAATCTTCCATATTCATACACTCCCTGTCAAAAGCCAAGGTTTGTTGTTTTTTATAACTGAATATTATTACTTTGAGTATATGTGCCACAATTTTTCTATCCATTCATCTGTTCGTGGGCACTTGGGTTGTTTCCATGACTTAGCAATTGTGAATAGTGCCACAATAAATATCGATGTGCAAGCACTTTTCCAATTAAGTATTCTTCTGTCCTTTGGGTAGATACCAAGGAGTGGGATTGCTGGATCATATGGTAGTTCTAATTGTAGATTTTTGAGAAATCTCCAAATTGTTCTCCACAGTGGCTGGACCAATTTACATTCCCACCAGCAGTGCAAGAGAGTTCCCCCTTTCACCACACCCCTGCCAGCACTTATCGGTTTTTTTTTTGTTTTTTTTAATCTTAGTCATTCTGACTGGGGTTAGGTGGTATCTTATTGTTGTTTTACTGCATTTCCCTTACAATGAGGGATGTTGAGCATTTTTTCATATGCCTTTTAGCTACTCGTATGTCATCTTTAGAGAGTGGTTTTTTCAACTCATTCTCCCATCTTTTAATAGAACTGGAGGCCAACAGGTGGCATGATGGTTAAGGCACAGGATACTCCCACATGGCAGGCCATGGTTAAATCCTGGATCTGGTGCCTTTATTTCTCACTTTCTCTCTCTCTCTCTCTTTCTCTCTCTCTCTCTCTCTCTCTCTCTCTCTCTGTGTGTGTGTGTGTGTGTGTGTGTGTGTGTTTGGTCAAATTAAAATAAATGAATGAATAAATAAAATTTTTAAAAAATAGGATTGATCGTCTTTTTTCAGAACAGCTGCTTGAGTTCCTTGTGAATTCTGGTTAGCAGTCCCTTATATGACACAGTTTACAAAAATATTTCCCCATTCGGAAGGCTGTCGATTCACACTAATTACTGTGTCGTTTGCCATGCAGAAACTTCTTAGTCTGATGTAATCCCACACATCTATTTTGGGGATTATCGACTGTGATTTAGGGATCTTATTTAAGAAGTCTTTCCCTACTCCAATGTCTCCTAGAGTTTCCCCAGTGTTTTCCAGGAGCAGTTTTATAATTTGAGGTCTGAGATTTAGATCTTTGAATCACCTTGACTTGATTTTTGTCAGAGGTGAGAGGTAGGGGTTTGGATTCATCTTTCTGAAAGTGGAAATCCAGTTTTTAATGTGTTCCATTTCCTGATCCTCCTTCTATCTTCATACCTTGATTGCTTCAAAAAACATAAAGAGAGTAGATGAAGCCAAGACAAGAAAAGATTGATTTCCAGTGCAGTGTAGCTTTACCTACCTACTCTTTCACATTTCTTCAAAACAAACAAACAAAAATACCCTTTTTTTCTAAAAAACACTGAACTAGAACAATAAAGAAAATAAAATGAGAGCCCTTGGAAATAGCAGTTTTACTAGTTGACACCAAATTTTTAACCTGGTTTTGTTTCTTCACTTTTTTTTTTCTTTTAGCTGTCATTAATAACATAATATATGATGGGACTAGCAGTTGATGTAATGGCTATGTGACTAAACTCCCATGTAATCAACTATGGTTCAAGTCCCAGATCCAGTGGCTTAAACTCATGCTGGGCACTAGTGCATGCGTGCCCAAAATCCTGAGAGGAGAATGGAGGAGAAGGGATTGTGGCATGGCCATCCCCCATGGGGGGTGATTTCTTGCTTTTTGTCTCTCTGTCTCTCTCTGTCTTTCTGGTGAGCACACACGCCCTAAAGCAAAACCTCTCCAAAAATAAATTAATTAATTAATTAATTAATTAATAATAACATACTTTATGCCTAGCCCAATACCAAGCACTTGGAAGTATTAGAATCAATGCTTTACGTGTATTTTTCTAATTCCCATTCTGACAATAATTTGATGAAACTGGTTCTGCTATGACCATCATTACTATTGCACAAACGAGAAAACATAAAGAAATTAAGTAACCTATTTATTACACATGACTATATTTGACTTTTCAGGAGTTAGTGTGAATTATTGTTTGGACAGGCCTTTTTTTATCTTCTGGTCTTCCTTGATCAACACTAAACTACGTGTAAGGCACTGTTTTAGGCACTGGAAATATGAATATGTGAATGAACCAACAAAAATTCTGCCCTCATGAAATGTACACTCTAGTACAGAAAGTAGATAATAAAAGTGTTATTTTTTACATATACAATTTTGAACAAGTACTAAGTGTTGTGAACATTCCAACAGAATAATTAGCTAGAGAGTACCTGGCAGAAGACTAAATGATCAGAATGGCTTATGAGAAAATGGTATTTGCGCTGAGATCTGAATGATGAAATACACGAGCCATAGTCTGGATGTAGAGAAAAGGACTCATGAACAAGGCCTGCAGGGAGACTGCGCAGGGCATATTAAAGAAATGGAATGATCTAGTGTTCTTGGACCATAGCAAACAAGTGGGAGGGTATAGAAAATGAATTAGAGATGAAAACAAGGGCCAGATCATGAAGGACATAGGCACGTGCATGAATTGCGTACTAAGCAAAGTGGGAAGTTATTGGCAGCTGTTTTAAGCAAGAGAGTGGTTTGAGCTAATTTAAACGGTGTTAGATAGATGACACATAGATATAGATAGATATAGATAGGTGATAGAATAGATTAGGTAGATAAACAGGTGACAGATAATGACAGATTAGATTATATAGGTGATAGATTATAGACATACAGTAGTCTCTTTATCTGTATGTTTGTTACCCACCATTTCAGTTACCCACAATCAACTGCAATCTGAAAATTTCAAGGAGAATTCCAAATCAAAAATTCCAAAAACTAGGCAATATGTTTTAAACTGCAAGCCACCTGAATTGCTTTATGAAATCTTGCACCATTTCATTTTAGGGTGTGAATTATCTCAGGGTGTGAATCATCCCTTTGTTCAGTGTATTCACACTGTGTTCACTACTGGCCAATTAGTCACTTGGTAGCCATTTGAATTATCAGGCAGAACCATTATAGTATGTAGAGGTGTTGATGCTATTTCCAATTTTAGGCATCCCCTTAAAGTCTTGAAACATAACACTTATTGATATGGGGTACTACTTTTAGAGATAGATAAATATATCTCACCCTGTCTGCTAGGTAACAAGTGGAATTGAGGGAACAAGAGGAAAAACAAAAAGACTAATGAATCACTTCTCAGATCAAGTGTAGAACTAAGGATAAGGTTTTACAGTAGTTCAAGCAAAAGATAATGGAGGCTTTGCTCATTAAATAAGAGAAATAGTAAATAAGCAGGTATCCAGTGAAAGGAATTTTGAATATATATTTATTAGACAACTCACTGAACTAGTCAAAGTATTAGATGTGAATAGTTTTAAAAAGAGATGAGTCACACCACCTCCGGTGTCTGGTGGGAAGGGACAGAGGGTCAGAAAGAGGGGTGGAAGTAATTCTAGGAACTAGTAATGGAAAATTTTTTGTAATGTGCATGATTGTATCACTATGCAGTGTGTACTGGATGGGAGATTGCATTTTGTATGCTGTGATGAAGCTTAGGGAAGGAATGTAAATTGAGTTACCAAAAAAAAAAAGTTTCAGAAAAAAATATATATATCTATTC